>JBAMJV010006791.1:47500-92439 GCA_037951105.1 Echinarachnius parma | reverse complement strand
GATTTATATAACGCATCATCTCTAAGAGCTTTACAATCATATTATACCCCGGTCATCGGATGCATTATGCGATAAATCCAACACACAAAGTGCACGTTTACCACTCCCTGGGGAGCATTCCAGCCGGGCAATCTTGTAGGCACACACAATGCTAAGGAACTACCTTCTATCCTTCGGATACCCATTTATACACTGGGTGGAGAGCAGCAAATGTGGATAAATATTATTACTGAAGGAAAAAACGCGATGCGCATACTCTGGGTTCGAACTTGGGACCTCACAATTGAATGCGCGCGCTCTATACCAATCTTGCCACACCACATTTATGATGATGATGATGTTGATGATGATGATGATGATGATGATGATGATGATGATGATGATGATGATGATGATGATCATGATGGTGATGATGATGATGATGATGATGATGGTGATCATGATCATGATCATGACGACGAATGTGATGCCGTTGATGAAGAGGAAGAAGAAGAATAATGCATATCAAAGCAAACAATGTGTTGAAATAAAAGCATTCTAGTATTATGCAACTATAATTTGTTGATACACAAACTAAGTGGCATATGTATCCTTATCTATCTACGGGAAACCGTTCAGACGATCTGTAAGTCGCGGATACTCCCTTTAACATGTTTAAGACGCTGATGTTTCAGATCCACAGTACAACACCGAATGAAATAAAATGTTGTCTGAATATAATATAATATCATGTTCCGGATAAATAGACCCACGTCTGGATAGGACTGTATAAGTTGTAAAAAGTCTTATTTTTCCTTCTTCATGTCATTAGGCTCAACCTTGATGGAGGAAGACCGGGTATGGCCCGTTTCCCTTCCCCATTTATACCCAATTTAACCTTGCGTGCATTTATGATATTGCGTCAGTCCTTTGGACGCTGACATCAGCTACATAATATACCACCGATTACACAGTTGCCATGGCAACGCTATTTATATGAAAATCAACGACAGACGTGTCTTTCCGCCATCACGCCATTAATGAACGACAATCATTACCGCTTTTTTTCTCCTCACCGGTGCAGTATACACCATCATTTTAATTCATTTTCTATAAAAAGGATCGACGCATTACGCACATCCGCATAGCTTCATCCTTCTCAAGAACAAAAACATGCTCGAGGGATAAACAGAGTAAAACACTGACTGGTGGGAGAGGGGACATGATGTATATTTAGACGTACAAATCAGATATAAACAATATCGAGCTTATATAAAAAGGAGGTAAAACATTCATCGGTTTCTAAATCCGTGGCGAACAGACGCACGAGCTAGTTAGGTATACGGGCATCAACAGAGAGCACGGGCCAGCTATATTTTCTCAATGGATACCGATTTTTTGGAAATGTTTTGATGATCGTCTCGCGGGCTATTTTTAGTTGCAAAGACGTCATCGATGCGTTCGGCTAGGTAGAGCGAGGCGAGGATGCCATATATATATGATTTTGTCCCCCTCTGAGTGTGGCTAATAAACATGAGAGCTACATGCAGTGCTATCTGGTACACCATGTGTACATTTACCATGTTTATATAGGAGGTGTAAACTACTATAATCATACACTGTTAGAACGCTGTGTAAAAAAACGCTGTGTAAAAATGGTTGTTAAATCTTTTCATACAACTTTAGGTGTAGCATGATAAGTTGTATGAAGAAGGGTTGCGTGAAGCGGCCATTGTTCAAGCTTTGATGAAACGTGTTAAATCACGTGATAGTTTGCGAACCGAGATAGCGCAGTCGATAGAGAGTGAGACTTATATAACCCAAAGACCCCCGGTTCGAATCCCACCCTTGCCGCTTTTACATCTTGTTTTGGTATTTGCTATTTCAACAACGGGATCGTTGAAATTTATTCTAAACAACAGTTATAGAACAAATTAAAACAACAGTTGTGTAAACTTTAAACAACTAGGGTTGTTGAATGTTTTCAACAACAGTTGGATGGTTCATATATGTCAAACAGCGGTTGTTGAAAAATTTCAACAAGTTGTTGAATTTGTTTACACAGCGTTTTAACAGTGTAGGCAAATCATATTGGAATAAAGAACAGCGACCAATTGCACACAAAGACCAACACTCTTTCAAAACTTAGGTCCCGTTGCAGAAAGAGATGCAATTGAAATTAATTGCAAGTCCGAACATTTGAGCATTTGAACCAATCAGATGTGCGTATTTGGTCACATGATCGGACTTACAATTAATTGCAACTTTACAATCGATTGCATCTCTTTCTGCAACGGGGCCCAGTCCTATTGACTCTCTGGAGGATACGAGCAGTTTGCATGCAGAGTAATCTGCTTGTAGAGACCACCTGATTATAATAATGAGGATAATAGGATTTTTTTTTTATAGACGGGTTTAATTAAGTATTGAAAGAAAAGGGTGGAAGAAGACAATTTAAAACTGGAAGATGAAGAAATATAATGGAACAAGTGAATTGACCAAACAGTAGGTGAAACCCTGAGATGAAATAAATATAAAGTGAGAAGGGGTAGACAAATAATGTTACTGATATAGAAATAGAGGGTTAAGCGGTGAAGGGGGGGGGGGGGGGGGGAGAGTGGGGGGGTAAGAAAGGAAATGTAATAGAGAGAAAGATAAGTCGTGGAAATGGAAATGGAAAGGTGGAAATGGAAAGGTGGAAATAAAAAAAAAGGGGGGGGGGGGGGGTAAAGACGATGTAAAGAAACAGAAAAGGGTAAATGAGAGAAAGATGTAAAGTGACATGAATTGAACTGTGCGTATGTGCGTGTGTGTGTGTGCGTGTGTGCGTATGTGCGTGTGTGCGTGTGTGCATGTGTGCGTGTGTGTCTACGTGTATGTGCTTGCATAGTCGTTAAAGCGATGAAAGATCACCACGAAGAATTCGACCCAAAGAAAAACAATGGACTATGGAAGGTAATACAATTTTCCTCGTAAGTCGTATGTCAAACAATGAGTTTATGCTTTAATTTGTCATGTATACAGGTGTTCGAGAACGAGTATAATATAGGATTTTTCGGTCAATTTCGTAAGTTAGCCACACGAATTCATTTTGTGTGCATTCAATTTCGCCGATTTTGTCACCGCAGCTGTATTTAGTAGTTCAAATTCCTTTTTTTTAGCATTCGAATTCATATAACGATCATTCGAAAACATTTTGTTTGAATTCGATTTAAATCGTGTTTCTATTATTTTCGTAAAATTGTCATTCAATTTAAAGCGAGAAAATTCGTGATTACGTAATAACGCCTTCCGTGAATTCCGTTGGCGAAATTGAATGCTAATAGCACACTTTTTAAATTGAATGATTTAAGTGCTAAATCACTTGAGCAAAGAGCTAAATAGAATGAAGGAAATGCACTTTTGAACGACAGTTTTAAGCCTATGGCTTAATTTCGCGAATTTGAATGAACCGCTTATCAATAGGAATGAAAAGTTTACGAAGTTGGCCGAGAAAACCTATATTTAGAGGCACAATAGCTGTCCTCAAAAGTATGGTCATGTTTTGCGTATGTTTGTGGGTGTACGTGAGTATGTGTGTGCGTGCGTGTACGTGCGCGCACGTGGGGTACTTTGGTACTAGCGTGTGTATGCGTATGTATGATCGTGTGCGTGAATGTATGTGATCATTCTGTAGAGAAAAAACCCCTCTTTTAATGTGATCTGATTTGCCGATCGATGACGTAATACTATTGAGCAATACTTTAAGTGAACCGACGTGCGAAGCGTGACAAATGTTATCTTGCCTCTAATCCGCCCTTCGTCTTCAGTAGACGTGAAAGAACTATTTTCTTTTTTTCGTTTTTGTGCAAAAAGTGATAAATGGTTGGTACAATGTATATTGTTGTTTTCCGATACGTCCACAGGATATTGTGTGAAAATTTCAAGTCATATGGACGTTATATGGCCGAGTAATGAGCCAAAATGCAAAGTGATATTCACTAACTCATTGCACTTACTTTGTACATGGTTCTCGCGATCCACTGGATTATTTAGCATCTGAACATTTCAATCGTAAATATCTTTTTAACGAAAGGGAAATTTGAAAAACCAAAACCTGACCCATGCTTTTATTGTTTACACTGGCGTAAATCTGTTCGGAAAGCACAATGCATTGGGGGGTCGAGCAATTGTTCACAAACCGTTTGTGAACAATTGCTCGACCCCCCAATGCATTGTGTTTTCCGAACAGATTTACGCCAGTGATTGTTTATACGAATACAACAAGGTATGAGGGAACCGATAGAATTCCAATTGGATTTTGAGGATTTGGACAATGTTACTAGTCCCTTTAAAACATGGGGAAAAAAAAAATGTTGGCAGCCTTTCAGAAATTCAAATCACATGTTATACTGTTGGTAACCAGCACACGTGCCATCAAATATTTATAGCTTGTCTTCTAAAGACATAGATGTAGCCTACTAATTGTGTACTTATCCTGGAGAAATGTAATGCATGGGGAGGAGGGGGGAGGGGGGGGGGGGGGGGGTGCTTACGACTTTGGGCGCTAATTCAGAAAAGAAAATGTATAACGTATGAGTGAAACTAATACTATATATGTGTCTTTTGAAGAATTTAATTTATGTTTTATTCGTAGAGAAAGTTAATTATAAAGATAAAGGGGGAAATAAAATAAACTAATAACAGTATTTCAGATGATTACGTGCGAGTGAATTCACTGTTAGTTTAAACCTATATAAACGATAAACTCATTCGTAGTGCAAAGGCGTAAAATAATTGTTTCTTTTTTTAATTTAGAGGGAAAAGATAATGCTTATTTTTGTTTTTGTTATAAGATCATCTGGTCAGTATTGTTCAATTATGAATGATAATGAAAATGATCACTAAATTAGCGATGATTTTCTTCCTTTTTTTTTTTTTTTTTTTTTTTTTTTTTTTATTTATTTATTTATTTATTTTTTGGGGGGGGGGGGGGTTAGTATTTGGGGTTGAGAGCGTTCACTTTATTGCCTACAGATTCATAGCGTGTGTATACTACACAAAATACATACCGTTGCTTTATTTCCAAAGGGTCGTGTTTAAGACAGTTGAGTTTCATATTTTAAAAGGATGTTTATCAGCATGCGAATTTAATAAATCAGTGGCATGAATAAATATAGGTTTTCCCGCTCAATTTTACACTTTTTTCAATCTAATTCATTAAGGGTCATTCAAATTCACGCATTGCCGCGTAATCGTTGGTATCGGTCTTTCAAATTCCGAATAAGTGCAAACGAATTCATGCATACGCATACGGTTTCGTGAATAGACACGATAGTTCATTTATGGGCACTCGAATTCGCGAATGTGCAGTAGCGCCAGCGTGTACTACGTGCGATTTTGAATGACCATTGATGAAAAGGAATGCTCTTTGTTCAAATTCACTTGCTCAGACGCGATTTTGAACGACTATTTACGAATTCGAATGCTGCTTTGACACGGCGATCGCAAATCGTGCGAATTCGTTTGCTCCTTATATCAATTTGATTGTCACAATCGCGAAATTGAGCGGGAAAACCTATAATACATTTCTCAAAACAAAGCATTAGGATAATTCAAACAGTATACTTTTTTGGGGTTGCATCTTTGGTTATTCTTACAATAGCAAAGTAGAACATTTCCAATTTCCGTTATTTGTTATTTCTTATGTGATGAACAAATAACAACATGTTTTTCTCTTTATTTGCGATCGTAAATTACAATTCCATAAATAGGATGTCCTACTATAGTATTTCTCTATTTTATTTATTATGTTAATCGAAGCAATACCGTGCGTATAAAAAAAAACGTTACACTTTTGAAAAATTTGTCACAATTCCATTTCAAAATGTATAGAAGATTTGTTGAGCACTGACCGTTTTTGTCCAGAGTGTGAAAAATGACTTGCGCCAATCTGAATAAGTACTCCCATTCAAACAAATTGCTCTTTTGCATAAATTTAGGATTATGTTATGATAGTCTAGGAATTTTCTGGTATAATGCAATGAAATCATTAAAATCATGACAAAGAGCAATTTTTTTGAATGGGAGTACTTATTCGGACTGCTGGTTTGATTTTCCCTCTTCTTTCAATTTGGCGCAAGTCATTTTTCACACTCTGGACAAAAACAGTCAGTGTTCGCCCAAGCGTGAACGGAAATTTGTTTTTGTTAGTGGCACTTGATATAGATGAGACTATTGGGCATCTATCGACATGAAAAAATCTTCTAAACGTTTTTTTGTATACGCACTGTATACATATGTTTTTTTTTTTATAAACGCTTGCGAGTTATCATGCATAAACCTTTATTATTAGAGATAACTGTTATTTATTTTTGTTAACGAAGTTCAATTTTGACCAATCAATTAATCAATCAATCAATTAGAGTCACATACCAGTCGAGATAAAGTGTTCAATGTGCAAAAATAAAATTAAACACTTATATAAAAACGCTATTTTGCAGAATTTGCTAAAATATAGCTATATGTACCAAGTTAGTCGTTTTATAAGGTTGAATTGACCTTCCCCAGCCAGACAATTTTGTTTTCTATGAAAACATCGATTAACAAGCTTTTTCCATGTTTTATAAGTCATTATGATTTTCACTAAACGAAAATAACTTTTAGAAAAGCAATTTTGTTCTGACTTTAATCATGGCAATTACCGGTTAAATCGAAGCGGTAATGTCGTTTTCAAGAGTATGATACAAGGGAGAAAATACAGCACGTTATAGTATTCCTTAAAGTATACCATATTGATATATGCACGGCGTTAACACGGCATGATTATTCCAACGCAATGGGGCCGTTCACAATAATGGAAAAGCGCGATTAAAATTGATTTATAAATCGCGATGAAAATGTCGTTATATTATTAAGCGTTGAACATAAACAATGTATCAGATGTTGTAATTTGTATCTCGATCCGATTCGAAGTACTAGATATTGCGCTTTCTGGGAAATTATTGCCATAATTGTCCTACTCGGTATCATCATCACCAGGGTCAAGGAATCAGCAGTCAACATGCAGCTACAAAGCTATATGCTATACAATGGCCTTATTTCAGCATGTTCAAGCGGACAGTCTGGTTCCAGACTTTAAAAAAGTATGGAAAGCCATTAGTTTCTTTCAAAAATTGTTTTAAAAGTCATTTTATTGGCATAAAATGTTGATTAAAATCATTAATATGTTCTGTTAGCAAGGAGATTTCATGTTCTTGATGCAACATTTATGAAAAGTCTAAAATTCTTCTTTTTTTGCGTTTGAATATATTATTGTATTCCATGGCTACAAATGGCTTTCCATAGTAGTTAGGTCCAACTCAGTTAAAGTGATCCCTGTAAAGTGTCAGATATTGCACAAAATTACATTTGAGACTTCAATCCTATATCAATATCATTGTAAAATACAATTGAAAGATTTGTGAAAGTTTGAAGAAAAAAAACGAACACTGTTTACCTAGTGAAAAAACGAATATTGAGTTCATATTTTATCACCGAATACTGATGGCCTGCCGTAGAATAATCGTCCGTTTGACGATATCCGCACCCGTGTATACAGACGGTACAGAATTTTCGCGCGCTCGGCTCAACAGTCGGGTACATCGACTCGTTGCGCTGCCCTGTCTATCGGGAAGGTTTCGGCCAATCCGCCGGCCCGTGTCCGTGATCGCGTGGCGCGCCGGCCGGGCGTGTTCAGCTACGGCAATTGTACTTTTTACCAAAACCGTTGGGCAACGGTTTTGAGATGATGATTTTCAATGATAATTATCTTCATACTAAAGGGACATTTGAAAAAAATCTAACCCTATTTTATTCTTCTCTTACCATAAGCTAAACAATACGGCAGAAGAGAAACGAGGAAGCTCCAAGTAATTTTCGTGGAGTTAGACACTTTACTTGGATCACTTTAAGTGGATCTTTGTGAAACACCCCCAGGCCATAGCATTGCAGATCTTCTCACCATAATACTTATGTCGTCTCAAAAGTGGAAAATGCCATCTGGACAAAGGAGAGGAGTTGCGTGTCAGAGCTTTGGACATCAAGTTTGTGATCCTGAATAATGTACATGTATTTTTCAAAAGCCGACTCGGATGAGCATGTTTAATGTGAACGCGAGGCCAGGGAAACCTTAGATTGAAACATGGCTTGTTTAATCACCGTCCTTCCAAAAATAATTCGAGTGTGTGTTTTACTTTTTAACAATGATTTCGGCAATCAAACTAAATTATAATCTTGTAAAATGTTAACCTTTTAACGATTTATATGGCTTCCCTTGATTGAAGCCGTTCTCGGAAAAAAAGTCATCATCAATAATAAAGACAAATAATAGCGACATCTATAATTATCAATATTTCTCATCCTGGGTTTCCCTCTCTCACAATGTAATGCTCTCACTGTCATGATTTTTGTTTTTCTCGTTAATTTGATCTCTGCACTGGGATCGTGTCCTGTTAATATATGTTTTGACGACCAAAATAATTAGTTTCTTGTTTTCAATTTTCTCCGAACGATAGGAAGAACAGCGATATTTATATCAATATACTTATCATCAAGGTATTCTATATATCACATGCGTTCATTCAATGTAGTTGTATTTTAGTTAATTTCCTCTCCGCACTGTGATCGTATCCTGTTATGTTTTGATGAACAAATTAGTTTCTTGTTTTCATTTTTCTTCGAAAGTTGTTTGGCATCCTAAGAATGGTATCTCTACTCATATTATTTTATAAGATGACGTTCTGAGTGTTCAGTCTGGACTGATACAATTTTCACCAAATTACCAAATAACAAAAACACGACTTAATTTCCTCTCCGCACTGTGATCGTATCCTGTTATGTTTTGAAGAACAAATTAGTTTCTTGTTTTCATTTTTCTTCGAAAGTTGTTGGCCGTCCTCAGAAGGGTGTCACGACGTTTTGCTCCGGCGACAATTGCTCCGATGGCTTATGGTCACGTTACCGTTTTAAAGAGATCTAGTATAATTGTCCAAATCCACAAAACTTGCATAGAACTTTAGTGGCTCTCTCTTACTCTCATCATACTTGTTATATATAAGCACAGAACATATTTCGTTTTTTTCGAATTTCCCTCTCGTTAAAAAGATATTTAAGATTAAAGTGTTCGAAAGTTTAATTATCCACTGGTAGTTTATAACGGTGACCAAAGTCAGTTAGCGAATATCACTTTGCATGTTCGCTCATTACTCGGCCGTATACATATATAACATCCATTCAACGTGAAATTGTCACACATTAAGGACATATCAGATCACAAAGATACACTTGTAATCAATCATTCATCACTCTTTGCACATGTCAACAAAGTTACTAGATCCCTTTAACGAACATTATATACACTGCATATATTATAGGGTTGAGTTTAGGTTTAGGATTAGGATAGGGGTTGTTTCCATCTCTATTTTGTATAAATTGTAATAATTCATTTGTAATGTTTTGTTGGAAGCAAGAATAAAATTGAAATTGAAATTGAAAAATTGATGTGTTGAGGTTGGTATTATAGGGTTTTAGTTAAGGAAATATAATGTTGTTGGTCAATGACAAGAATGTTTAAATAGTGGAACATTTTTCATCGGAGCATCGTGTAATGGAACCACAGAAGGAACACCCATGGTAAAATCCAATTCATACATTGGTATAAAGGCGCATCTCCAGGGGGTGTTTCACAAAGATTCAAAGTTGAACTTAACTCTAAGTTGGACTTAACTATTATGGAAAGCTATTCGTTTCTTGGAAAATTGTTGAAACAGTTCTTTTGAAAAGGCATGAAGTCTGATAAAAATCTCTTAATTTTGTTATTATCAAGGAGCCTTGAAATAATTGATATCAATTTGTGTTGGTTTTTGTTTTTGCTTTTGAATATTTTTTTTTTATTTCAAGATATTTCAAGATATGACTTTCCATATTTGTTAAGTCCAACTTAGCGTTAAATTCGACTTTGTATCTTTGTTAAACACCCCCAGATGTCGGCGATGGGAACTGGTGAGTTGTCCCGTGCATATTCTCTTTGACCCGCAAATATAGGCATTCATGCAGACGTGGCAGACATGGCAGGTAACATTTCGACAAATCATTGCGTGCATGTGAATGCCATGCAGGAACAACTATAGTGCAAGAATAGTCGCGCTAATACATGAGGAGCTGCATGCTGCCGCTGCTCGTGTGATAGCCGCGTTTGCCAGCATAAATGTGTTCCTTCCATGCATTCAGCATATATGCCGGCCTTGTCCAAAGGATATCCTGTAACTATGGAGGACCCCTTACTCAGCATTATTTCACTCAGACATTTTTTGTTCAAATTCGTTCCGCAGATGGCATGTACATGATTTTGAATATTTTGTACACATTTTTGTATGATGTTTACTCGTTGAAATCTATCTACCAGGTTCGATATCATACCTTTAACTTGTTAGGTTACTCGTGTGTCTCGGCAGGAAATTAAACGAGGCACGCCCAAGGAACTCGGCAACAATATCATAATAATAAGATTATTTCCTGCGTCAGTCGGAAAACCCGTATTGGCGTATAATTATGAGCCAGTGTAGAGGGGGATATGGGCTGCAGCCTCCCCCTCCCCCCCCCCCCCCCCCGATTGTTTTAAAACAATTATTTTGATAACAACAGTATTCGAATAAGGGACAACACTAAAGGACAAAGCAGAACTACGGTCACTTTCGGGTAAAAGCATATAACGAATATTCGTGTCCGAACTCGTGTCATATTCAGGGCAAACCCACGTCATCAAAAGTATGTCATATTTGTGGGGAAAACGTGATTTTTTTTTCAGGAAGATCATGCCATATTTGAGCAAACTCAAGTTATCTTAGGGCAGACTCATGTCATTTCGGGCATATCGGCCAAAATAATATTTTGTCATAATTGGGCAAAATCATATGATTTTGGGGGCAAGATCATAATTATTAGTCGACCAAGTCAAGTTATCTTCGGGCAAACTCGTGTCATTTTGGGGCAAAACATTTTGTAATTGGGAAAAAAATGATGTCATCATATTTGGGCTAAGTTATATCATATTTGAGCAAAATCATGCCATTTTGGGCAAAACGATTTCTAGCAGAAGCATGACTATTGTTTGTCCAAAATCATTTCATCAGCAAAGAAATAACAAATAATATTATTTGGAGGCATTTAAGTGGAAACGAACCCTTTTTTCCTTTTTATGTTGTTTGTTAGGTGAACAACGGGAAGACAACCGTCGGGCAAAATAGCTCAGATATAGAAGACCAGTATACTAATAATTATAATTTCCTATCATGTAACATCTGAAGCCATATTGAAGATTTTCTTTTTGTTTTGTTTTTTACATATTTTGGAAAATAGAATCAAATTAATTAATCAATTACAATTATTAATTATTATGAAAATGTATGATTCTTAATATAGAAAAACAACTTTATCTATCATGTTTATTCATGATGATAAACACCACAAAATATACTAAAATATACAAAATTAAATTGCTGAAATATATTATGTAACCAAATTTGTTTGTAGTTAAAGATAAGGGGTATGAATATATAAATCTTATCAGAAAAATAGTTAACACTTGTGATAAATATCATTCCAAACGTTTGCCCGAAATTGAAGATTGGAGAAAGGATAATACTAGTAATGGGTTCTCCTCGAAATCCGGAATTCATGCGCACAGAATGACGTGCATCACCGACGCTCCTTATCTTTCGTATCAATTTGATTTTCCTTTTTAATTTGTTAATTATTCATAACATTGTTACGTATACGCACGCAGGTGAGGGATGATTTAGAAGAAACCATAAAGCATCAGATTAATCGCAAAACAAACAATTAAAAACAGGTGGGCGTAGCCATTTAAGGCCAATAGGTCAATCTAGACAGCATACAAAGGAAGGGGGAGGCTCTAAAGAGGGGGTACACCTCATAATACACACGCATCATATACAAATATGCACATACACACATAAACAATACGTTCTGAATTGTATTTATTCTGTCAAAAAATAACAACAACCGTACTCGTGTTTTTGAATTCATAAATATCTTGAAACATTTGTAAAAATATCATTAAATCTACTTTAAATTAATTTTATATACATAAGTCTGTTTATCAATAATAGACAGGGGCAGCCAATAAGTCATAATCTGGGCGCATCATAAATGTATACAAAATTACGTTCTCAACTGGAATATTTATTGCAAGAAATATCTTACCCGCAAAATGTGTCTTTGACTTTGAAATACCTTGAAAATATGAAAAAAGCATCACATTTACATAAATCTATGATAACTTGAATAATCTGTGACGTTCGTTGTAATCTGTTATTTTGTACGATTCAATATACACTTTTGTTATTTATTATGTTTATACCATATATAGCATAGATTAATTCAATAAAATCAAATAATATAAAACAAAAAATAGTGGTATGTACATCTTTACTTATTTCTGCTAGTGGGGCAATGGGGAAGTGAAAATTAAAGGGATAGTTGAGTATTGGTCAAACTTAACTTTAGTAACCAAAACCTGCACCATTACAGTACAAAGTACAATGTAATAGTTATAACTTCACCATGCTCGAAAAGTATACAAAATTACAAACGACTAAGTAAAAAGCCCGTTATCATTCAAAAAGAGCCATTAAAACACAAGAGGGCGCTTTCTAAAAAGGCATTGGTTTCAAACATTTTTCATACAAAATTATGCATGTGATGTTTTATTGAAATAATGATTAAATAGAGAGATCATCAACAACTATTTAAAATACACTTTTGAACATTTTTGAAAAAGTGCAAGCATTTTTTACATTTTTTGAAAAATCGTCTAATTATTTGGGCCCCAAATAATTATTAGATCAGATATATTTATTAATATTTCAGCCGTTTCTGGGTCGATTTTGACCAAATAAAGTTAATTCTGCCATTAAAATTGCATGTTCTCTCAAATTCGACACTCAGTTTTTCATTACCTCACAACAAAATTGTGATGTGCAGCGCCCTCTCTACCAAAACTAAACTACCTCTTTAACTTTAGTAACAAAAACCTGCACCATTACGGTACAAAGTATAATGTAATAGTTATAACTTCACCATGCTCGAAAAGTATACACAATTACAAACGACTAAGTAAAACCCCTGTTATCATTCAAAAAGAGCCGTTGCAACTCAAGAGGGCGCTATTAAAAAAAATCATTGGTTTTAGCCTTTTTTCATACATTTAATGTTTGTTAAAATAATGATTCAATAGAGATATCATCAACGACTTTTCAAAAACCTATTCTGATTGTTTTCAAAGTAGTCTTCGAGCATTTTTTTGACATTTTTCTAAAAAGTCTAAATATCCCCCGGTGATTGCCGGTGAAGAACATTTTGAATAAAAATACATTTATGGATATTTCAGCCGTTTCTGAACCGATTTTGATCAAATCAAGTTTATTCTGTCATTAAAATTGTGTGTTCTTTCGAATTTGACAGTCAGTTTTTCATTATCTCACAAACAAATATCGGGGGGCACTTCGGGAAATACCAATACTCAACACTACCTTTAAAACATTAGAGCAATTGCCTCAAGCCCCTTGTCCTACCCCTGGGTCAATTATGTAATATATATATAATCTAATATGACAAATATACGTAGTTCAGTAAATAGTATATTTACCATCATATTCACCCTATATATCGCTAATAAATACAGTTTGAGAACTCGCGGGAAAATATTCAATAACAAACCCATAGTTTAGATCATTATTTTGGATATTATATTTCGATATTTACACCATCTAAACCGAACACAAAAAGTAACTTACCTCCTAAGCAATTGCCCATACTTTCATATCCGATAATAGTTTCAAGATGTCATCTTACCACAATATTGGCACAGTTGTTATGTTCGATATGTGCGATATGTGCAGAGATATTCATCACTTTATGGCTGAATTAGCACAGATTAAAGGGGTAGTACAGTTTTGGTAAGGCTGAACTTTAGTAACGAAACCTGGACAGTAACATTATAAACTAATAGTTATAACTCCACCATGCTCGAAAGGTATACAAAATTACAAACGACTAAGTAAACAGCCTGTTATCATTCAAAAAGAGCCATTAAAACACAAGAGGGTGCTTTCTAAAAAGGCATTGTTTTCAACCATTTCTCATACAAAATTATGCATGTGATGTTTTATTGAAATAATGATTAAATAGAGCGATCATCAACAACTATTTAAAAAACGCTTTTGAAAATTTTTGAAAAAGTGCAAGCATTTTTAAATTTTTTTGAAAAAATCATCCGATTATTTGGGCCCCAAATCATTATAAGATCAGATATATTTATTGATATTTCAGCCGTTTCTGGGTCGATTTTTGACCAAATAAAGTTTATTCTGCCATAAAAATTGCATGTTCTCTCAAATTCGACACTCACTTTTTCATTATCGGTACCTCACAACAAAATTGTGATGTCCAGCGCCCTCTCTACCAAAACTAAACTACCCCTTTAAAGACAAAATGGCCCAATTCAAAAGTCACAAAGTATTGCGCGTGCCTGTACATTGTTGTGAATCAGCACATGTGGCGGAATGCATTGATCATGGTTTATGAAACAATGCTGTTTGATATTCCATTCATTTCGGGTTTTTTATGGCACATGTGGTAAAATGCATTAATTGTAAAACAGTGCATTTTTTAATTTTCCAATTCTCAATAATTTGTAATGATGATAATACTAAATTGCGAATTTTGAAATATGACTATTTTGTCTGTAATGTGTGCTCACTCAACCATGGATTAATGTTTACCTCTTATTTTTACACATTGTTTTCATAACTACCATAGGGATATCTTGGCAAGACGAAATCTTGAAACGATTCTTGGTTATGAAATTATGGGCAATTGCTTAGGGGGTAAGTTACTTTTTGTGTTCGGTTTATAATACTATTTGACTGCTAAAGCTCTTCCAAACATATTCCTTATAACCACGGATAATGAATAATGCGTGTGTGTTTTTATCAGGTATATATTATAATCATGATACATAAACGTTACTTTTTCGAGATATTAATTCAATTTTCTCAGACACTGTGTTTACTGTTTACCAAGTTACTAATTCGATTTAATCAAATGTTTTTTCCCCTGAAATAATGGAAAATGACACGTCGTAAGTAATCTACCTGGTTATTTTTGTCTAATGAGATCTATCAATAATTGTATCTTCTACGCGTGAAAGACAAAGGTTATGCTTATTCGCATTTAGCAGTTTGTTATTAATTCTAAGATTATACTTTATACCCATCATTTTATTTTTTCTCGGCATGGACCAAGGCATAGTTTATGCTAATTCGAAATTAGCAGGGTGATATTTATTATTTCTATTGACAAAATGTTATCGAATCATTTAAAATTGAAATGAGTTTGATTGTATCGAATTATTATTGTTTTCTTTTATTCAGGTAGCGTCTCGTTCCAAATAAATATGCCTAGATGCATTATAACCGGACCTTCAACCCCACTTAAATTTCCTATTTAAGGACACCTTTCGAATTCAGATCAGCTGCCCGCTGCTGCTGCTATATAAGTCCACAATTCGTATCATGCAGCAATCTAATCATTTTATTGAAAATTAAAAGCTCACGTTTATCTAACTTATGGGATAAGCAAGATAGTAGGTATGTATAAGCCTAGCTATGTAGCTGGCGTGGCCACTACTCCATTTCCAACGCGAATAATGATATTCAAACCTTCCTGACGTCATCACCTACGCACGAACGCCACTCTATTTATAGGGTGTTTCCCCGAACGTACTTCCGGTTTCTCGTAAACGGGATCGTAGTCTACGACGCAGACACGATTCGATAGATACAGATGGACTCGGCAATCACTTATAGCTAGATCTAGCACATGCATGTTTATGACAAATATTTGATTTAATATGAAATATGAAATATCATGTATGCCATGTCTGTGATTGCGTGGCTAAATTCATTTGAAAATCATTCAATTCAATAGTCGATGAAATTCGACTGGGTCTGATAATCAAGAATAACGCGAATAAGGGTCCATTACAGCGGCACTCGTCAGTCCGCGAACACACCTCTCTTGCTCTTTCTCTACCCCTCTCATCCTTTATGTCCATCTCAAGTAAAACACACAAACACACACACAAACGCACACACACTCAAATTGCATACAGACGGTCCGATTATCGGCCAAGATAATGCATACACAGGCACACACACACACATTGGCAAAACGACGTGTGCGACGATACCATACGAGCGGTTATGAATATGAATGCTTTGTGCGTCGGCGCGGTGGCGTTGTTGTGAGCTTACTCATTCATTCACTACTCGGTATTCACTCCACCAAAACTCGGCTCCGAAATAGGACGTGGATATTTACCGTACAACTATAACAGTTTACTATTTCGCAACTCCTCTCTTTTTATTTTAGGATTGGAAGCGCGTATTGACAAAATAATCTCTTGATATCTACAAAGGGAACCGTATCAACCTTCAAGCTTCCACTCTACACTGCTATTACAGCTTACAGGTCAGTCATCTGCATGTTTTTGTTTTGAACTTGCATATGAAGAGGAAGAAAACGTGAAGTTTGTTTGACAGAGAATAGTTATGTTTTGATTGATCGCCTACCATTCTTTATACCACTGACTGCACGTTGGTGGTAAACCGCCACCACTGTGCGCGCCCGAAGTGAAGTTTGCACTGATTTTCTTTCGATTTTCAACTCAACTTTGTGTTTGAAATTACTGTCTTCAAATTTCTTGATTGTTTCATTTTTTGATTTTATGTTTTGACACTGATATTTATTTAATATTTTATTTATCAACTTGCATGTGTTGTTTTAAAATGTGTTGATATTTAATAGGAGTATATGATGATGAACATAACTATCAATTATCAATTATATGTAGTTTTTTATCTAGTAATTATGCTTTTGTATTGCGCTTTATTCGATGGACATGCCTATTGTTTAAGTAAATGTATAGATTATTATAATATGTCGCTCGTCATTGTCATTATTCGCATTATCATGTGTTCGCATTCCATCCAACTGCTTACATGCTTAAATATTTAGATGTCATTTTTAATTTACATTAATTATACATAAACATGTTTATTTGTGTAAATAATGTATCATTTCTGTAATATATTTTGTTGTGATCCAAAAATGATCAGGTCATTAAAATGGAAAACCTGGAAAGTTTCCATTTCATAATATATTATGTTTATTTATGGACGTGATTGTAATTGTATAAAATACTTTTTTAATTCAAGTATAATATTTAATTATTATACACGACACCGTCATTTTATACGTCGCGCTATTGTGATGTGTATACTGTAGAATACCAGGAACGATATGTTTATGATTTCGCAAAACAAAATGTGTCAGTTCATAATTGTCTAAGATATGGCTCGATAATTATGGACATGGTTATGATTTTACTGATTATTGCCGCATGCATGTGTACGATTGTGAATATTTCGGCGACAAAAGTCATGCTATATATATTGCCGTGTGATTCTTATGCCACAACAATATAAACGATCGGTTTATGATTTCGCAAGAATGAAGCCACGCTACTGCCATAGTCATGATGTTTCTCCCGAACGATACCAATTCATTGAGTCATTGAACACGCCAGACAATAGGAAACCAAAAACCCCTAATATGCGCCATTCACATTGGTATAATTTTCTGTGTGAAGCACGCTTATGGTATTTGCCTCCTTTCATCATTTGTGGGAATATACATGTATATAAAAGTAGCATAATCATGCGGTGTAAGATTATTATAGCCTAATCAAATAGCATATTTGTCCGTTATTTGCTTTTTAAACGCCGACGAGATAAAACAGGAATGCGTTTCGTCATATAATATTGGTATACACTTACGTTGTACCATCATCTAAACGGATTGTATAATTTGATGTTATTTTCTATTAATATAACCATATACATGTATAATTTTACGCATATAATTGAATAGTATTTACGTTTAAGCATAATGTATTTGTCTTCGAATGAAATTTGCTCTCAAACTTCTAATAAAAAAGTATAGCATAGACCAAAAAAAACGCGTCCAATATCGATTTGTCCATTCAGTTAATAGGCTTATAACTTCATGAATATGTTTCTTATACAGTAGTACTGTTATGATAACTTATGCCGCATTGGACATGTACCGATAATTAGCCTATGAATTCAATTCAATGTATATATTATACACGTGGTGTATTTATAACTATATATATATATATATATACCAAGTAGATTATAATATATACGTATTACAATAATGCCAGTCCGAAGGCCCCATTTACAACTATACAAGCTGTTACTTTCGTTTTCCCATCTCCTTTGTGTACAGACTCCAATAGCGTGTAATCCTAGCCGTGTGAACTGAACTGGAGTGTTCCAAAGTACAGAAAACCATTGTGATAAAGTAGTGCTCCACAGTCCAGTATATATACACGGTATTCAAAGGAACACGGAACTCAACTATACTTCTTTTTGGGGAGTTTAGAGAACTTCTGATTCCCCGAGGCAAACTATATAGTTCCCCGTACGTGAAGTTGCAGTCATATACATACATTATCTCTTTTATTCTATACGGGAAAATGCCGATTTAAGTCTGGTAATACGACTTCAGTATAGTGATATAAATGTAAACCGTATTTGTACTAACTTAGTGATAGATAACATTCATTATTATCAGATTTGCTCAAATTAATATCTGGTAAACTTTTGTTTGTTTGAATGTTACTTAGAAGGACACAATTATGTAGGCGCTTTTACATGTCTTACCACCACCTTTATATCAATTACCATCAAAATTGGTTCACTAGAATAACATTCAAAATTCTTGGCTCTTGCTCAGTATACTATGCATATTATGTTGGTAAATTGCAAATACAATAGCTTGTTTGCGATTTAGATTTTCAGTTTAAAGATATACCGACACCCAAACTAGACAACGGCATTCTGCTTAAAATAATGTTTACTTTATATCAGAAGATCGGTCATAAAATGCAGGGGGTCCTTTTCTATAAAATGTAAAGCCTGTTCGTATATGCCAGTATTAAAGGGATTTAGTAACATTGTCCAAATCCTCAAAACTTACTTGGAAGTTGGAACTCTAAGTGGTTCTCTCATACCTTTTCATATTCATATTAACAAAAACATCACGGGACAGGTTTCGGTTTTTCAAATTTCATTTCGTTCAAAAGATATAATTTACGATTGCAGTGTTCAGATGTTAAACTGTCCACGGGATTTATTTAAGCCGTGTTCAAAGTAAGTGCAATGAGTAAGTGAATATCACTTTTCTTTTTGCTCACTTCTCGGCCCAAAAAATACCAATCAACGTGAAATGATCACACATTTCTTTGTGGACATATCTGAACACTCCAATACACACTTTATTAATCACTCATCACTTTTTGCACTTGTCAACAAAGATAGTAGATACCTTTAAGTTTCATGTACACTGTGCTATTAATGTTCCTCATCCTTCCAGAAACTATGAATAATTCATGAATTATTAATACTAGTCTTTTAAATATCCCTACCGAGGAGAAGAACTGCATTTATGAGCAAGTTCTTTTGCAGAACGGAAAACGATGACACGTTTTTTTTGCAAAGTGCCTATTTTGTGCTATTCGTGATTTGCATACTCTTAAATTATACTTTAATAAGTATAACCTACAATTAACACTAATATACAAATAGTTTGAGGGACAGATTATAGTATGGCTTACGATAAAGCCATTTTATCTGTTTTCAATAAAGTTATTATAGCCTAAAACACCTCTTTAACGAGTTTTTAAGACAAGATTATAAGGGCTTACTTTGAAAGCCAATTCATCTGCGTCCATCTAAATATACCCGCGTAACGAGTATTATCTTATTTTTGTATGTACAATCATTACAATGTAGATTAAAAGCATGCTAAATGTAAGTTCCGGGATCGTTTTAATGAGCTTTTCATGAAGACGTATGCAGTTTCCGCCTTGCCGAACAACAACATGTTTCAGTTTGTATACTTCTGATACAACTGCATGTTTTAGCGTTCTTTGCCTATGACGTTTTCAATAGTTATTTTCTATGAAACGGTGCACAAAAAGAAAGGGTTCCTTTTTAACAAAATACAGCGGTATAATACTATAATAGAGCTCATCATGATCATCCTGTCCTACAGGAAAAGCATTTCCGTGTAATATACGCATGAATATGAAAGCGATACTTTGATCTTTGTACTCTTTTTCTAACAGAATCCTGTGCTAAAGCATGTTTGAATTAAGTCTTTACGTCATAAATGAGCCAAGGAACGTGAGTTACAGCCATCTGATAATAATACACAGATTATTCGAGTATAATAACGGAACACCATGAACCCAGCTGTATATTAGATTAATTGTATTCAGTGAAATTTCAGTCGTATTTTATTTTCTAAACATGCTAAAAAGCAAGCAATTTGGAATTTACCAAACAAATGTATGTAGCTTTGCATACTCTATACAAGGAAATAAGTGGCGGGGAAAATCGGCTCAAGAATGAATTTACAGGCCCCTAGTATAATGATAATTTGAGACGTGTAATTCACACGTCTTAGTTTCGGCTATAGTCTATTATCTTACGTAATTAAGACTTATTCTGCGAGAGCAAAACAATATCACCATGTATATTAGGCTATAGACGTGTCACGTGTCATTACTGACTAGTATAGTATATGTCAGCTCATCTTAACCCATGGCCTACGGTAACCTTGTAAGCCACGTATTAATTATATTGGAATAACGTAATATAGTGTAGCGAACAGATTAACTGGTATATAGAAAATGAACACACTGATGTGTTTTGTCAGTATATGGAGTGCCATTAAATTGGTTCTACATTAAACTAATGGCCATGACGTCATCGCGTATCAAGCAAACAGCGACTAAAATAAAATGTAATGTTTATTCAGGTATTTTGTTGTGCTATGGATTTTTTTTTTTCATTATTTAAGTAGGGTAGTTCCAATTAATCCACGTATTCCCAATCTAAGTTAACTATCTAAAATAAAAATCGTGACGTCACTGCCGAATAGAAAATATTCGTAATGAAAATGAAAATGAATGGAATCGATGTTATACTCCATGAAAAGCAAATAAAATTCGTATAATGTAATATTTACTTGAACATCTTAATTGAGGGTCTGTATTCTTAATCAAATATCCAAATAAATATGTATTTAATCATGTAGCCTATATTATGTGCGAAGTTCGGACAACTATTCAGTAGATATTAGAAACATGATAATTAAAGTAATAGAGTTAACAATCGACTGCCTATTTTATCGATGTAAATAAAATACATACCTGTAGGTAGTAAATAAAATACATATGACTGTATTGTAAAAATTGCAGACATTTTTCTCAAAATAACCCATATTGCGTAATTGGAATCAAGATAAATTAAACGATAAATGTGCTAATAATGAATATGATAATGCCGGATATCAAATATTATTGCATTGTATACAGTCATGATTAAACGGTGTTGATGTGTAGAAAATGAGCGTATTATATGTATTCAATATGGATTGAACTTGGAGGGTGGTATTAAGGTGGCCGATTTACACTCGGGTCATAGGTCAAGTGTGTAGACACATTCCGATCCCAGATTCGGGGGAATGACGCATCAAATCAAACTGTACTCTTCTCATAATGTCAAACAATACGCGTTTTGTCACATACTGATCGTGATTTCTGAGCCCCGTAAACCATACAAATATTCACGAATAATCTGACCGCGATACATATATCATTATGATCTAGATAATTTGCTTGTATCAGTATGAGGAAGCCATTCAAGCATGTGGGCTGAAACATGTTTACTGGTTAAAAGTAATTTGTATTGGTTTAATGTGCACGTTAATTATTTATACGATGATTAACATTACTGAACTGTGAACAGACATATTGCTTGTTTTCACGGGTATAGACAAACATATTTTGCTGATAATTCCTCATGAAGCCATTTATAACGCACGGTTCATACATACGTATGCGGAACAAAACACCGCAGTTTAACAACATGTTTTTTAGTGAAATTGTGTTGATACTGCCAAATACAAATTACCGACACATATTTTGCTCATAACTTCACATGAAGCCATTTAACAAATACGTATACCTGTATATGTATGTAAGATAAAACATAGAGTTTTCAACAAGTAACATGTTCACACAAAATACAGGCAATTTAATTTTTTGAGTAATTAGAGAACGCAAATTACCGGTACCATGATTTCATTAACGTATTGTTTACTGTTATTTTATAAATGTTTTATAATGTCAAATGATATCAAAGAAAACGACACTCAACCCTAGTAATATATCCATAGACTTTCGTTTTGTAATGTAAGTGAAACGTGGCTTCCTGTGATTCGCACGCGGTAGACGAGATTAAATTTCAAAAAAATTATACAATGACACACAAAATAATAAACTACAATGTAGACCCATCCAACGTCTAAATGGAGGGGCAGGGGGCT
Source organism: Echinarachnius parma (assembly GCA_037951105.1). Taxonomy (NCBI): domain Eukaryota; kingdom Metazoa; phylum Echinodermata; class Echinoidea; order Clypeasteroida; family Echinarachniidae; genus Echinarachnius; species Echinarachnius parma. The sequence goes on along the minus strand of JBAMJV010006791.1, from coordinate 69,876 downwards.
AGCTAGTGTACAATCATCATTATGCACCCACCCCCTTCCCCAACAAACCAGAAGTGTCCAATTTCCCCGGCCAGGGTCCATGCAAATCCCAGTGATAAAGATCCACCCAACTATCTAATATCGTTAATCCCACTAACGCCTTTTGGTGTATAGCACTTAGCATGACTCCCCCCAACAGGAGCGCAAATCCGGGAGGGGGAAACAGGAAGATTTGCGTCCGTGTAGCTCGGGCTTCCGTTGAAGACAAAAATAACTTTCCTCTAACTCTAAGTCTAAAATCATTTCTTTTGCTACGACGTGTAGCGGCCTGGATTGCTGTTCAAAGTGACGTCCCTTTATTTTCTATTTTAAATGGGGTTTATGTTGTTGTGATCGCAGAGTCCAAATATACGTACTCGTTTATATTCCAAAGTCGCCCCCGCCCCCATATTTACCATTTCCCGTCTATACGGTGACAAAGCCGCCCGGAAAGCCAGGATTTAATGTAAGTTCACGTCTGTGCCTTGGAATGGACAAAAATAAACGTTATTTCTTGTTTTTCTGTTTCGGTGTCCATTTATCTCTTGGAAATGATGGTCGTGTGTTTTTGTTGACGCTGTATGTAGCCACCCTGAGGACCGACCGTCTTTGTAATTTCCATCGTTTGATAGGCTTTGTCAATAAATAAGACTAAGTACTTATTGTAAATAACATTAATATAATTTATAAAAACATTTTTCGTTACAGGAAGAACACAGCGTCAGCTAATTCGATTCGACCTCCATCTGAAGAGTAAATTACAAAGAGAAGAAACAGATTGCATAGACAAGGGACCACAGTTCAGTACACATCCCATAATGTCGGATACACCGTCCCAAACGCCTCCATTACCGCCGCTCATCAAGATAGAGCCTGGTACCAAGACTACGGTATCTTACGAGACGGTCCTAGCTACACGCAATATAGGTAAGCACACTAACAAACTAACAGACACACAGACAAACGAGTCTCATGCACACAAGTGTGTACACACCATCTTAAACACCACCTGGCTGACCAAGTCAGTCAGTCACACACAGACAGACAGACACATAAACACAAACATACAGACAGACAAACGGATACGGACACATACATTCTTATTTTACGCATGCTTTTTGGTGAGGACATTTCTTTTTCCATAAACATTTTTTTTAAACATATCCCCAAAGTTTTCTCTCGTGACATACATGAGTTCCGGAATCGATGAATCCGATCCTCAACCAGGAAACAAGACCACTTTCATTTTATTTCATTTTCAAGAAGAGAGATACAGGGAATTCGTATTATAATTATGGGACGATTCGTTTCCGCATGGGTATAATTAGCTATAATATACATTTGCATAGAATAGACAGTAGAAGTGACTGACAAGTGGGGGTACACTGTTAAAACGCTGTGTAAAAATGGTTGTTAAATCTTTTTATACAACTTAAGGTGTAGCATGATAAGTTGTATGAAGAAGGGTTGCGTGAAGCGGCCATTGTTCAAGCGTTGATGAAACGTGTTAAATCACGTGATAGTTTCGACCGCAAAATCACCGCGTCAAAACCTCTTTTGTCCCTTCGCAAACCAAGCGAACCGAGAACCGCGAACCCCAAAGACCCCCGGTTCCAATCCTACCCTTGCCGCTTTTACATCTTGTTTAGTATTTGCTATTTCAACAACGGGATTGTTGAAATTTATTCTGAACAACAGTTGTAGAACAAATTAAAACAACAGTTGTGTAAACTTTAAACAACTGGGGTTGTTGAATGTTTTCAACAACAGTTGGATGGTTCATATGTCAAACAGCGGTTGTTGAAAAATCAACAACAAGTTGTTGAATTTGTTTACACAGCGTTTTAACAGTGTATAGTTGAGCTAAGAGGGCAATAATGCCCCTGTGAAGTGAATTTAAAAACAAAACATACAGGATCAAGGGGAATCTAAAGCGCTCGAAATAAAATTTTAAAAAAGCTCTCCTGAAAATAACGGATCCCCATAGTTGTTCATACGTATAGAGTTCGGTGATTGTATTTTTTTGAAAGACAAATTGAAAAGTTACTTTTATACAGGTGAGCTTGAAAATTAGCCCGCGAGTATGATGATTTTCAATTTCCTTTATTATTGGATCATTTCTCGCCCCTTACTCCGGGTGCTTCACACCCCTCACAGCCCCTCTTTAAATACATAATATCATGTTTTGTTCCAGCTTCCCTCTCATGGGATACACCTGTCCCCGTCTTAACCTGCATGCCCCCTCCCCCCTACCCCCTCCCACCCTGTACATATTAGTTTAAACATGGCCCCGCCAATGGATGGGACAAAGCCTGGCTTTAATTATTAACGGGACATTATGTATGTGTGCAATAAATCAGCGTTGGTGCACTCATGTAATTAATATTGATAATGATATGGAAGGAATAATGGGTGTTTGGAAATATTATTAGCTTTAAAATTCGCACAGCTTATACACCATTATGACCTGAAATCACGCTGACCTTCTTAATATATGACAGCGGGGACAATTATTTAATTTATCTTATCTTTAGTTTAACGATGGCATGGCGGAGTGTAATTATCACCCCCTTTTATCACCGCTGTAATGATATGAATAGATGAGAGTGATATTTTAAGATGATTGGTTATTCGTTGATTGTGCAGAACGCCCACGTGCACACCCACTATTAAGCCAACAGGCCTATCACAAAGCCTGATTAAAAATCAGAGAATTATTGCAGCCCCTATTTACGATGATCAAAATGTCAACATGATAATTATGAGTGAATATAATTTATAAATTATTTTGGTAGTTTAGTCTGGTAAAAGGTGCATTTTTCTATGATCTTTTCTTGTATACCTCATTATCAGCGTTTTGAACGCGTTTCAAGCTAATCTTTTAATTTCTACTTGTTAAAAATAAGCCTTAATCATGTGCAGAACGTTGACCATGAGCTTAAAAAGATGCGATAAACGCACGCGGTATAGTCTGCTCATGCCGAGTAAATATACCAACGCACAATATAGTATCACCTGAGTCTACAACTCAATTTAGTAACATACTTACTAACATCGTGAACATAATAATGTCAGTGTAACACACATGCAGTAGGCTCTGCGTTCACTGACCCCTTTCCAAGTTCGTCCTATCTGCGTCATATCGACGTCAACCCCCGGCTAGATGGAGTGAATTATCTTCGGGGCGACTAGTCCTTCGGTCTGCCTACCTACCTCACACCACAGCCTGATGATGATACTGCATGACTAGATCAGCTTCTTATTGACTCACTTTATTACGCAAATGCGTAGTCTAGGTGCCCGATGTGGGGCTGTGAGGAGGGGGGGGGGGGGCTGGGAGTTAGTGCTTCGGTCTACCTATACCTCACACCACAGCCTGGCTGATGATGATACTGCATGACTAGATCAGCTTCTTATTGACTCACTTTATTACGCAAATGCGTAGTCTAGGTGCACGATGTGGGGCTTGGAGGAGGGGGGGGGGGGGGGTGGGTGGGTGAGGGATGTGCAGGTGCACCCCCTCACTCCCCACGAGTTAGTGCTTCGGTCTACCTACCTCACACCACAGCCTGATGATGATACTGCATGACTAGATCAGCTTCTTATTGACTCACTTTATTACGCAAATGCGTAGTCTAGGTGCACGATGCTGGGTTGTGACTGTGAGAGGGCGTGGGGTGGGGGGGGGGGGGGAGGTAGGGGTGCACAGCCCCCAACTCCCCAAGAGTTAGTCCTTCGGTCCGACCTCATACCATGATGATACTACATGACTAGATCAACCTCTGATTAACTCACTTAGTCTTAGACTAAATTAGTCTAGGTCCACGGTATGGGGCTGTGCGATGAGGAGCGGAGGGGGGGGGGGGGGGTAGGGGCCGTGGGGAAATGGGCTAATTTATTATTCTTAAATACAGTTTGTTTGGGTGCAATTTTTAAAAAGAAAGATCGATATTTAAACGAGATTATGAAGGCAATTTTCCCGTGAAAATATTGATTTGCAAGCATGAGTATATCGCGAGCTAAGAGGAACCGGTGTCACTTTCGAGCATGCGATATGCTAATACGTTATTATATATACACCTAGTCAGCCACATCAATAAAAGACTTTAAAATACCCGGTAGATGTATCGTATGATTTGTTGCGGATGTAAATAAATATAAATATTATACGAAACAGGTTCAATTACTTTGCAGTTTTATGTATTTCAGTGTCCGCTTCGTGTTTTGGGTGAGAATTTTGAAATTCCCTTTCTTATATAGTTTAGACATCATGTGTATATTTATAATTTATATAATTTGTATTTATGTACATAATTGTGCATTTATATATGTCATGTCTTTTATAGTCGGGTATAGAAATAAGTGATGGGTGAGGATCGAACCCAGAACCTCCTGATAGCGACAGATGATGTGACCCATGGACCACCCCGATCTCAACCGGGTCCGCTTACACGGATAATTTTGTCACACCGACTCTCAAACATGCACTATAGACATCTATTAAGTGCACAAATACCATGCATACTACATGGAGTATAATTCATATGCAGTTTTTTAAATATGAATATATTTTTAGGTGGATCACTATCCGCCTCATTCGTTATCTCAATTATTGATTTCATAAGATTGTGTCCTGTTAATTTGTTACATAGATTGATATATAAAACATCAAAGCGATAAAAGGCGGAATAGACAAACGGAACTTGGAGGTCCATGTCCATTAAAATCTTACCCTTTACCAAGAAACTATGAAATAGTATATAATTGATTGTTCTGTTACAATTACGATTTAGGATTCTTCTTATAATTGTACACTATATACACGGATTTGTTATTTCATTTTTACTTGATAGATTTGCAGTATGAATAAAAAGGAAGGAAAGAAGTCGTTATTATAGGTACGAACCGGATATACAAGCATACAATGTACACGCATGCATGTCCTGTTCACTAGTTTCAATTTCATCATAAATGCAGAAATACAAGCCAAATCCCTCGTATGAAAGCTGAAACTTGTTGCAATATCGAATGATTAACGTGATCAAACATGTTCCGCGACACAAAACTAACTATTCGAAATGGTGAAGCTTGGGTAAGAATATTCCTTCGATGTTCCCCATTCACGTAAATATTATCAACCCCCTGACAACCCCTGTATATAGTGCACACGAAAGTAAACAAAAATATTCATACATTGTAACATCGTTTTATTTTATTTCGGGTTAACGTACAAATTATTTACCCCTCTCAGCATCAGTATGGGACAAAATGAAGTACAAAACAAAAAGAAAACACATATTTATTGTCGGGTTACACCCCTAATGAGAATAAATGCGTGCCTCTTTACCTACTTAATTCCCCATGTTGCGTGACCAACGCTTCGCCACCGAAAGTGCTCGTATGAGAAAAGGGAAACTCCAAACCATCATTACACTCTCCCCCCATATTCATCACGAAATGTATATTTGATTAATATTACGTCATTAGCCATAACAAACCAAATGATTCTTCACGTACATAATTGTAATAAGTAGTGAAGTAGCATACGGGGGGGGGGGGGGGGGGGGGTGGGTGGCTTTTTGTAATCTGTCATAATTAAGGCGGTTTAAAAGCGATATCTTCATTTGCATTTCTTTTACTCGCCTATAAAGAGTGGTAATAATGATATTCTACTTGCCGATACGTTGCACGCATAATTATTTTCACGTATAAAATCACTCTGTTGGGAAGTTTTTTTCATTATTGTCTATCTTCTGTTGTTACTGTTGTTTTTTGGGGGGTGAAACTTTGATGTCTAACAAACTTATATTCACAGAAAGCTTAAAATGGAGCCATATAATAAACAAGTTAATCTTTTATCGTTATCGTTTTCATGAATAACAACATCAAAGCTATACACAATAGCTAGCAGAAAACAACGGTAATAGAAGGCATGATGGAAATATCAACCACGTCTGCGTTGATATTTTTTGCCGATATCTGCACATTTTAACTTAAAGGGCACCTTTTGATATAAGAAGTTAAGAGCTCTGTTCACCTGATGATTTCCGATGACGGTGGGTCAGGATATGGGAGTGTTCTAGGGTCGGATCCGCAACAGGAAAAAGGAGATTTGACATTTTAATTCTGGTTCCGTTGCGACCACGCCTCGTGCGGAAAGTCGGGAGACATTTTGGAATATCGCAGCTGTGTTTTCCTTGTGTGCGTGTGTGTGTGTCCGTCCGCTCTTCAGCTGTGGCTAACTAGCTACCGACACGGTTAGGTTGAACAAGAGTTCACCAGGGAAAGTTCTTTCAACCCCCTGTATGGCATGCATGTCTGTAGACAAGTTACTAAGTTAGTCCCGGTTCTAGAATCTACTTTTATCCATTTTATTTGCAACGTTTACCCGCTCTTTTCCACATGCAAATTACATAATTATTGCGCTATCTTTTCGTGATACAGCCAAGGAAACAAAATGGTAAAGAGTCGGGGCCCCGACTATAGTATAGGACATCTTATTTTAACAAGTATTAATAAGTTAAACCTGTTCTAGCGACCACCTGTCCTTCTCCTTGCTAGCATTTTACACGTATATACATGACATGAATCCGTCGTCGATTTTGAATAGGGACGACCTGCTTGTAAAGACCACATTTTTTTGTTTCCTTTGTGAGGTCTTCATATAACAGAATTGGCTGTAATTAACATAAATTATATGTACGCCAAGTATTGAAACGGGATTGAAACATTCGAATCTAAAAAACACATATGCAACAAGTCAGACAAGCATGGTAAGCATCATGTGAAGTCAGCACCCGGAGCGAGGAGGCGTGACCGTGAAAAGTCGCCGTCTCATTGGTCGGAAGTTCCTGTTCGCACCCCGATCACAGGAGACTGAACTGCCCTTCTGATTTCCCCTGAGCGAATTATACCGTCCGTAATATACCCCAAAATAATAATACAAAATAATGTCTGCGTGCAGCCTGTTTTCAAGGAATCCGCGCTAACAAAAAAACCTTGGTGAATATGGAGACGGTGTGTGAACTAATAATCCTGTGTCGGGGATTTCTTCAACGGCGTTACTACTGCAGCTAACCGGTGCCTTGATGAAAGGCTACTACGAGCGTTGCAGTATCCGTGGTTATATTATCGAGGAATTATTACATTAACCGGTCCTACCAGGTGTATTTCTGACCAATATAATATTTTTAGCTCAGATGAATCTTTGAAAGAACTGCTGGAACGTCATGGGGAGATGTATTGGCGCCGAGACCACGATGTATATAGTTCAAGGGCGATCCGACCCCATAAGGAGAGAATTATGATATATAAACGATCAAATAAATATTATGAACGTCAGCGTCTGCCGTCGAATGGTCTGGAAATCAGAACGCATCCGTAAACATCTGGGAATAGGCGATTTTTTAACTTACTGTCTTTAAAATGTAGGTTATTTAAATTCGTAAATGCTTCTTCTCTGTAAAGACCGACTTATCTATTTTTTTTTAAACGTAACAATTATATTTCCTTTGACACACGTATAATAAAGCGGGCCTACACTTGTTGATGCTATGTCGGTTAAACCTCTTTAAAGCGTCATGTTGTCAGATACAATCTATTTTAGAGCCTTACGTCACTAAAGTAAGGTCATGATGCATGGGGTGAAGAGAATGAATATAATATATATTATGTGCACGGTTTTATTTTATTTTTTACAAGACTGAATCGTGTTTATATGTGCATTTGTTTGTGCATATATATATTTAGTTATGTCTTTAAGTAACCACATAGCATTTGTATCCCCAAATGTACACAGCCGGTGGGGGATCCAAATTAAGCCACGAGTAGAGAGAGGGGGGGGGGGGGGGGGGGGGGGACACACATGACTAGGCGGTGTTAAAAATATCGACGTGTTCAATATATAGACGCGGGTATTTATATTGACGTCATCAAAGGAAGCGACTAGTCTTTGTGCTCAGACGCGGTGTTGTTTGGAGAGAGAGAACCTCTCCAGGAATATTTTGCGTAGCCTTTCTGCCCAGACTCATTGCTCTTATACGATGCAAACCTCATGTACAAAGTCATGGTGCTCAGACACCAATACAGATTGTATAATGACTATAGAAAATGATAGCGTTCTCCGCCCCAGTCAGCGGTAAAGTGTACAGGAAATAATTTGACCATTCCGCTATGAAATTAATATATTTATTAACGTTTAAAATGATCAAGAAAAGGGGTCAAATTTCGGGTAACTGTTCATGAATAGTCGGCAGTTAGCGTTCGAAAGGGATCGAACATGTCTTTTACACGCTGCCCCTTTATATTATCAGATTATGAATTTAGGCTGATTCACTGCAAGTCCGCCGTTATTTTCCTCCACATGGTTGCGCGAGGTCAAGTACGTTCACGCTCGATCGCGGGGGGTACCAATTGATTGTTATTCACTCTCTCTGAACCCGAAAGCGATGAGAGGATAGAGCAAGTAGGCATACATTAGTTGTGTAAAGCCAGGCGCAGACAGAGCCGACTCGATCCGATCCGACTGGTTTTCAGCCTGATTAACTCAGTATGCGCTGCCTTAGGACTCCGGTTTTCCAATCAAGCGTCAGTCTAAGGTCATTCGAGGCCGATTCAACAAGTTGGATCGGCTCCGACTGAGCGAAACCGACTCTAGCCTGACTGAAAACCAGTCGAATCGGATCGAGTCGGCTCTGTCTTCGCCGGGCTTAACAGGGGTCAACCGAGGCGTGGGGATAGTGGCGTAGCGTGGTCGGACTGATTGGGGGTGCGACATTATCATTATGAATTTCTTAATTTTCCCAGAGTGTCCTCGTATGTTTGTTTTAATTATTTGGCGACGTGTGCCCCCTCCCTCCGTAGCTACGTCCCTTGTTTGAGACGGGGAAGGGATATAACAGGGTTTTAATTGAGGACATGTACCTGTGCAGGCTGTGCTTGGTGGAAGCATTAAGTTGGTGAATGCAAAACCTTTCTTTATCTCCCACGGATGCAATATACAAAAGGGGCGGATGGGGGGGGGGGGGAGTTGACCCCTTCCCCTCAATCTACGTCTCTGGTGGAAACAAAATATGTTGTTGATGATGATGATTACTATGATGATTCAAAAACAGTTACATCTGGAATTGATTTTTTTTTGTTACTACAGTTTATATACCGAAACAAATATGGTGCGGATATTATACGATATCGATTATGAACGCAAAGACGTCAGACTGCTTGCTCGAGGTTGATCAACAACGTCATACATATACATACTTTGATACAGAAATTAATGCGAAACGATTTTTAGGAGAAAAGGGCTTGTCATTATTGGGTAGTAAACAGAGTAAAATATATTTACGTCTATCTATACTATGGCCCTCCATCCATGCATGCATCTGATGAAATGAATCAACGATGAAAGTGACAAAATGAGAAAATGTGAACAATAAATTAGGACTGCCAATAGTTCGTACGTGCGTGAATATACAGACGTCATTATGTTTTTTAAAAAAATAAAGATTGACATTTTGAAACATTCATAACTATGAATATTCATGCATATTTTCCCCCAAATGTATATTGTGATGTGATAATTGAATGCATATGATATGTATCCGTATTTGAGATACTTCAGTTATCTGACCATTTAGGATTCCGTCTTTGTCCACATTGGTATGTTTACGTTAATTGACGTGATAACATTAATCCGATACATTAATAATAGCCGTTGCTATATATATATATTATATAACGCTGATCTGAGGTACGTTGTGATTTAACAATATATGCATCTCTCTTTATTTTCTTTTGCTGCAGAACCAACCAACATGGATACCTCTGATCACAGCGATATGAAGCCAAGTAGTAACATACACATGCAACACGTCAAGCCTAAAGGTAGGTTTATCTTTAAAGTAAAGGGGTTGTTGTTGTGGTGAGGGCGCTGTTCACATGCAGTGCTGGTTAATATAGAGAGTCGCCATGTTGATTCGTTGATTATTTAGCCGCGCGAACTGTAGCTTATACAGACACCTTTTAAGGGGAGGGGGCTATATTTATGAGCTCAAAATAATCAATGATTAAAGTGTACCTTTATACTTGCTATATATAGTCGGTGGTGTATACTTTTTTAACACAAACTCTAAGATGTTATATGAATGTGAAATAATTCAGACTGCCAACAACGAAATTGAAGAGAAAATGATTTCATCTCAAATGTTATTAACATGTGGAGAGATCAATTGCTGTTCACACTGATTAGTCGATGGTCATTTCAAAGTGTATAGTATCGCACATCTATGAATGAAAATATATTCTATATTCTATATAGTTGCATCAAAGTTACTTCGCTAATTTTGAAACAGTGAGATTATTTTATCGTGTTTATAGTTGTTGAAAATTGTGATTGTATACACAAGACTTCTTCAGACATGACATACTTGTCTTCGCATTATACATTTGACATGTTAGACCAACAAGTTGGGAATTTAATTCACCTATTTTTACGACTTCAAAATACCTCAGAACAACCAAGGATATCACGATTTGTATAATCTTTCTAATTCCAGCAAAGCGCGCAGTAACGATGTCGATGGATATTTTTAGATTATTTTCACGGAAGCGTGAGGAGAGGATTTCTCTATCTTATTGAATTTACACTTTTATGGTTTCCATTAAGGTTATTTTTATTTATGCCCTGAATGCGTAAACAGATAGGTGTGACAGGGATACACGCTATTCTAAGAACAGAACGTGATATTCTGTAACTTGTAAGGATTCTGTTATATACTATTGATGACAACGAAATTGTTTCAAAGGCACGTTATAAGACCCAAGAGGTTCTTACACAACACAGCAACATGGCAACATGGCAAAACAATGGTTAATAACGTGTTTTTTTTTTTTGATGTGAGCCTTGGAATACTAGGGATAATATCTTCACTCTTTACCTGTAATATACTTCGAGCATACATTTCTACCCATCTTAACATTGTTTGACAGTTCTAATCTTTATTTACTGTTTTTTGTCTAAAAGAAACATGTCCGAACATGAACATCACTCTGTTGACGTTTCTATTCCATGAAGACCTGTTTTTGCATTCAGAAGCAGTTTGTCACTTTGATAATCACTTTTTTCTTTCTATTTCTATTCTATTCCAATTATTTAGGTCTGGAGACAAATATCACCCTCTGGCAGTTCCTCCTCGAGCTGCTGATGGACAAAAGTCGGCAGCACCTGATCACGTGGACAGGCAACGAGGGCGAGTTCAAGCTGCTCAACGCCGAGGAGGTGGCCAGGCTCTGGGGGCTCCGCAAGAACAAGACCAACATGAACTACGACAAGCTCAGTCGTGCTCTCCGCTACTACTACGACAAGAACATCATCAAGAAGGTCATGGGCCAGAAGTTCGTCTACAAGTTCGTCTCCTTCCCCGAGATCGTCAAGACGGAGAACAAGATCCCCTTCAGAGTGAAGATGGAGAGCATGGATGCCCCGGCAGCGAGCCAGCAGCAGCGTCCTCGCAGCAACCCTACCGTCAACATCGTCAGCACCACCGGCAGCAGCAGCAGTGCCAACGAAAGGAAAGATCACAGAGAGGATGAGAAGGCGAAGACCTCTCCCTCTGCGAGTCCCCAGAGACTCCTCCACACACCCACTCCGGTCCACAGATCACCTCGCCCATCTTCCGCAGAGATGAAGCTGATGGCCAAACAGCCAGAGAGGGACCTGTTCCAGTGGACGCATTGCCGTCGGGACAGCGAGGATGGTAGCCCCAGACCTGCTGTGGCTGTCAACATCCAGGAAGTGTACACCACGGAGGCTCGTCTGAATGGCGAGACGAAGCTGGTAAGCACTGGTGGAAGACCAATCCCCTCGTGTACTCTCACAACAGCCTGCAGCGACGGACGGAGCAGCCACCACCACAGGAATAAGTCGCCTTTTGCATCCAATAGCATATCCAACAAGCCTCGTCCCCTGCAGCTGACAGTCCCACCGACCATCAAGGGATCAGAGTCCTCTGTCCTGGTGATGTCCGCTACAGGAAGGCCGGGCAGCAGTCCGTCGTACCTCACATCAGGTCCCCTTTGCTCTGCCTATGGTCCCTGCACACCCGGCCTTCCCGGCACTCCCATCATGGTCGCAAGCCCCATGCTCGGCCAGAACGGGACCCCTCTTATCCCAGTTCACTTCTGGAGTACTCTCAGCCCGCTGACCCTCAGCCCTTCCCTCAATGGAAACTCCTCTTTCCAGTTCCCCACGATGGTTAGTAATGGACTCAGCTCACCCTTAACCATCAACGGAGTTCCAGTAACTCCCACCGTCCTGCTTTCCCCCGCATCAACAAAACCGATATTCGTTTCTTGAGCTCCCGAGAGACACACACATAAACTCTTATAGCTATGTACATAGGAAGGGTCAACCCGTCATTCCGATTGGAAAGTATTTTTTATGCAGAACATTTCTCACATCACCTCGAGCAAGAAAGCACCAAATATATTTACCAGCGCTGCACTTCGTTTAAGTTGCCACCGACGAACGTACAATTGTAAATTAAGGAGAAAATATGAACTCATGATGATTATTTTGTACACGTAGATTACGTCATTTAGTGCATTGTACATTGTGCATTTCTGCAGTATTTTCGTTTTCATTTTCAAGTAGTTTAGACAAGAAAAATGTCGGGTCGATAATTCCAAGTTTGTAAGCTATCCTTGCCTTTTCATTCCAACTCCACGTTTGACTGCATCCATTTGAATTCCATTTGTGCAGTGGACGGTCGGTCGAGGAGTTCCTAACGTAAGGCTGTGCCTTATTCCGTAGCTGTACATAATATGAACAGACTCTTACGTAATTAAATAATATGTGATATTTATATTTTTATAAAAGAGTGCTTTATTTTTTGTTGTATAAATGTTTGAAACTTATAGTTATCAAATATTATAGTATGAAAACGAATTTATGTAGAGTAAATTAAGGCTTCAAAAAGGATCAACTCTATGTGGTGCATTTTGCGTTAACCATGTTCTGCTGTTTGTAAAACAAAACAAAATGCAAACGTTATTACTGAATTATCGTCTTGATTTTAAATTGTATGTCTTATATTGTACAAAATGCTGGTTGTATTTATTTTGTTCTCAAACGAAGCCACGCACTAGATATTGTTTATGTTCGCTGTACATACTTTGTCTCATAATTTAATTATTTCAAATGTATTTATTTCATAGAGTTTAGATTATCTGCCACACGCAAGTAACACATGAAGCTGCATTGTAATTATCATGATCAACATCAAAAGTATTTCTTCGAAGTAAATCAAGATACACCTGAATAACAACCATTATTAAATATAATAAAAACCTGCTGCAAGTATTTATTTTCTTTAAGTTCAGTAAAGTTTGACACGGCTATTAATAAAATAAAAGAATAGACGTGACTATAGCTGCATCATTATTATTTTATCCTTATAACGCTGCGAAACACATGCCTTGTAGGAATTGGGTGTGGTCAATACTTCTGCAAGATTTTGTTTAACTCATCGGCTGCGGGACTCAAGGAGAACCATGTATTAACTCTTTGTGATTGTTGATATCTTGGAGGAAAATTGGTTATTTTTTGTTGTTTGTTAAACGGTCAACAAAGTAAGGTATTCCCTCTTTAAGTTCAGCTGTTTTTGGGCGGGGTGTGCCAACCAATCACAGGTGCACAATAAATCACCCCGTACCGTCCATCACCTCCTCATTAATTCCTTGACGCACTCAACGTTATTAAGCGAGTGGAATTATGGTTAACCCATAACACGCGGGGCGATATTCATGATATTGCTATGCGTCATTGGAATGTCAATATTGCATATAGGGCTCATTGGTATCCATTGGGGGTAAAATGGGTAACCAAATTGTTTTCTTTCTGCACAATTCTCTGTATCAAACACAGAATTATCGAAATCCCTTGTAAAAACGAGAAGGGTGTGTTCTGAAAAAAATTCAAAACTTGGATTACTTGTAAAGTATGCATTGCTCCGATATTTTTCCGCCATTATGCTGTAGAGCTGTAATGTACCTACTACTTTCAAATTACTCTTCTTGTCTCTCTATATAAGTTAACAGATAATGATTATTATTTTGGGAAAGTATTGCTGTCATGTTTTGCCAATTTCCGCCACACCTGGGGTGATGATGCTGCAAATGATAGTGTAACGTCTACATTATCAGTTTTTGACGTATTTGATATGTTATTTAAAGATACACACAAACGTATTTAAAACAAACGGTTGTATCAGTGGGCCATGTAATAAGTAATAAGCTACGAAAAGTATGCTTGTAATATTTTCTAATGTATTGAAGTTTTTAATCCTAGTTAAAAAACGATGCAACTCTTACACCTTACAGCTCAGTTAAAGTTTCAACTATAATTTTTAAAGAAGCAGTGTATCCTAAAAATAAATATAATGTTGGGAATTACAGTCTAGGAGTGGGTGGCTGAATTATCACGTGTATCATATCACCCATGTAAGCAAAAATATTAATCATGAACAAGATAAATAAATGAAAAAAAGAAGAAAGGTTTTGGTTATTAAAGGGACTCGAACTCGAGACCTCTCTGAATCGTTTGACCAACGCTCTATCAACTGACCAGGCCAGCTGACTGCAGGGTACCCTTGTGGAAAATTATTATTAGAACAAATTATTACTTGACCATTCGGGTCATTAACCCCCTCCGCGATTGTTTAACCTCGATAAAGTTCACATTAAGGTAGCATCCTGTACCTTCTTGGCATAGATCCTAGGGTATGTTGTTTTGCGTTTTATAATGTATACATTTATAAATGCAAGTACATGGTATTACACATTGCATTACATCATCGCTGAACTTAGAAAAGCACGGCGCAGCTACACGCCGCACATGGGAGTCATTCGCATCTTATAATCGATTATCAGGAAATTATAATTTCCTCGATCTGCAGCGTGACCGGAGGTCGTTGTATTATGAATCACTGCGTGCACCCGCACACAAACAAACACGGAACACCATCAGCTGCAGACAAGGACATTGTATACCTGGAGTTAAGTAGCACAAGTTCAGTTAGACAAGAGGGGGTGTTGCAGAAAAAGTAGCAATTGATGGTAAAGTTGCGATTAATTGCCACTCTGATAATTTGTGCAAATTTGATCCAATCAGATTCGCGCATTTAGTCACATGATCTGACTTGCAATCAATCGCAACTTTACAATCGATTACAACTCTTTCTGCAACATCCCCCGAAGGTATTGCACGCAGTGATGTCATCAATTACGACTAGTCAGGAAAGACTACCGTGTGGCACGTGATCGGCGGAAGGAGGTAGCTTTGGGCGCTAGTCTTTTATAGCCAGGCGTTATTTACATCGCCCGCCAGCCGCAAAGTTGTATCGAAGGTATAAAGCTTTGAGACTTTGAGAGGATGAGTGTTGTTCAAAAAGTTGAAAAGATATGATAGACAATTATGAATATATATATATATATATATATATTTATTTATTTATTTCGTTTTATTAAAAAAAAAAATGAAAGTTTAGCAAGCATACGTGCATGCTGAAACATTACACATTAGAACAAGGGTTAATGAAAAGGGTGTAATGCATGATTTTTTTTTAATGTTTATTTGCAGCTTGGAACAAAAGAAAAGTCTAAAAGTTTCACACAAAGTACATGTATAATTATTTTCATTATTTGCGGTAACCATAGTCACGATACGATAGACATAGATCAAACAAACTCATCTACTAATTTATTTTATAAACGTGCATGTACTGCATTTTATTTATTTTCATGCGGGTCATGAAAATCAAAATCGTTTTTCTCAAAATTATGTAACTATGTGTTATCTTCTTTATTCGCACGAGAGCTCACAATGTTATAAATATAATTATGTACGCTATATTTCTGACTTCACGTTGTACAAGCTAAGTGACTTTTACTTTGTCATGATTATGTGTCTTGTTTGGTTTGATAATTATTGTATGCTAATCTGTTTCATGGTTCGTTTTACTGCATAAAATAAATAAAGTATGCACTAAATTTAGTCAGCGTGTTTGTGTCAGTTTGTGGTGCCTTGTTTTCATATACTTTATAGTATGCATGAAATACCGTCTTGATATTTACAATCTTTCTGAAACATTAAAAATAACAATAAAAACACAAACATGCTCACACACACGTACACACACAAATACACACTCTCTAACAATTATATTAATAAGCATAGTAATAAAAGACGAAGAAATTTAGCAGGATTTGTAATGTAATTTGATACATGTAGTTATAGTGATTGGTATGGTAATATTTATGGTGTTGGTGATGATGATGATCATGATGATGATGATGGTGATGATGATGATAGTTACGGTGATGATGATGATGATAGAGATGATGATGATTATAATGATGGTGATGAGGATGATGTTGAGGATGATGATAGTGATGATGATGATGGAAGTAATGACGACGACGATGATGATGATGGCGAAGATAATAGTGAGCATGATAATGATGATGATGAAGTCGATGAAGATGGGAACGCACAGGTAGAAAACAGGAAAAAGAACAAATCTGAAAAATAAACATATTTTTAGGATGAAGAAGAAAAAAAGTATTTCACGGAGGTGCTGGTCTCATTCAGGCGATGTTTTCTCAACGAAAAATCAATAGGTATATTATGCTTTAATAGCTTGGGGCGTGGGGCACGCAACCCCGATGATTTGATAACTTGCCGCCACCTCGCCACAACCCCCCCCCCCCCCCCCCCCTCCCCCAATCAGCATTACGTCTTCGCCACGGCACTCTATAATTGTTATAGAGGCTAGAAAATGAGCCGCATTAACAGCAACAAAAAAGAGTGAGTGTTTCTCTTTCAATCCGAATAACGCCCCTGGGTACTGACGTCACGGGTAAGATCGTCAGCAGGAACTAACCGCTCCGTCGGCAGGAGGGAACGGTGACGTAAGACCACATACCCTAGATGCACCACGCTGTTCAGTCTGGATTAAAGTGATCCTTTAACTTTGTGAAATTTCAACCAAAATCATTTGGAGCTTTCTGCTTTCACACTTCTCTCGCACCGTGTCGTTTGGCTTATGGTAACAGAAGAATGAAAGGAGTTTAGATTGTTCAAATGACTCACTAATTATGGAGATATTTAAGATTACATTTTAAAGCGTCTGTAGACGTTTTCGACCGTCGTCAAGAGTATCCGAATTCGGAGAATAAATCCTCCATAGCATCCGAATTCGGATACTTCACGCGAACGATCGGGATAAAATCATACATCGATATACTCTTTTTTAACTAGGTAAACATTACTTCTTTTCTATGAAAGTCTCACATATCATTCACAAGAATCGTACAATGATATTGGTATATGATTAAAGTCTCAAATATCACTTTTGAAGAAAAAATACACACAAATGTTTCACATTTAGATTACTAGTAGTAAGAGGAAAACAACACTTCAGATGCAAGTAAAATTGGTCGATTCAGCCAAAGTTATACCGGATCCCTTTAATGTGCCAAAGAGTTTATGAATGTACAAAACGTGAATTTCATTAGGGAGAACAATTCACAATAAAATCCATAATGAGATCCGTTATACCATTTGAGCTCAACACAGTATCTTGACAATCGAATACGGCGATACTTGCTCATTCGACATAATTATGCTCCAAAAATAGCGATATTTGCTGAACACTGCTGCAGCATCATATTTTCACCATTATCTTATCATCAGCATCGTCATCTTCATCATTATCATCATCCTCCTCCTTCTCCTCCTCCTCATCATCATTATCATCATCATCATCATCATCATCCTCATCCTCATAATCACCATCATCATCATCATCATCATCATCATCATCACCATCACCGTCATCACCACCACCACCATCATCACCATCCTCATCATTAGCATCATCATCATCATCATCATCACCACCACCATCATCATCATCATCACCATTATCACCATCATCAGTATTATCACCATACTTATCCGCATCATTATTATCATCGTCGTCATCGTCATCGTCATCATCATCAGCAGCAGCAGCAGCAGCAAGCAGCATTTCGTTGGCCTTGTCATCACATCATCATACACGGCAAGTAGAATTCACAGCTAGGCGAATGACAATCGATAGGTGGCGCTATGTCTTTTCTGGAGACGTTACATAGCACAGCCGTCTGAGTTTCACCATTTCACGGTTCCCTGAGTTTATTTCAGTGGGTAAAGAGACGAGGTTATAAAGGTTTCCTGGTTTGTGTAATGTCCTACAATTTCTTTTTCCACTTTTAGCAGTTTCATTGATGGTTTGTTTATAGCGCCTTATAGCGCCATGTTATTAGCAAAATGTCGGGACTCGATTCGGAGTTAGGCCCATGCACTTGGGAAACAAAATGTTCCTTTAGTATGTCAAGTATCCTAATCCCTACAATGGGTCATATCACGAAGGCATATTATACTCTTCCTTTTTTCTAATAAGTATTGCTGTTTTTTCTTCAAATAATTAACGCTGCATCTGGTGCGCCGAGGGTTCACCACTTTGTTATTTATCGCGTAAAACACAATCGGGTATTAAAGGGATAGATGAGTTTTGGTCAAACTTAATTTTAGTAACCAATATATACATACAGTCAAACCTGCTAATGCGACCACCTGTCTATAGCGACCACCTGCTCATAACGACCGCTCTCTGGTCCTCCCCTGAAAAATCATGTGTTAAGCGACCTGCGTAATGCGACCACCTGCCTAACGCGATCAGCGACCACCCTATTTGGGTCCTGACGTACATATAAATCTGTGTATAGCCCGTGTATAGCGACCACAAAATTAGCGCTTGGGCGACCAAGGCATCAACTCGGTCGCCTCTGGTCACTCAAGGCTCCAATCCTGAGAAGGTAAATGCATAAAACAAACATTTATAATGACAATAAACTTCAGACAGCTTATAGATTGACTTTGGCTGGTCACCTAGCTATCACATTTCGATTCAAGTATTTAAGTCTCTAATATATGGGATTGAATATTCCAGGGTCATTATTACATCGAGTATAAGGAATTCGACAGATTTTCGTATATATTTTTCAAACGTAGTTTCAGTACATAATTATAAATGATAATTATATGTGTACAAAAGAGTGAACATTTATTAAAATAATTATAAGTATCATAGAATCGCGTCCTTTTTTATCTGATGTTTGAACAGCCGGTTAGTTTCTCAACAATTGCGCGGAGTACTATTTACTGAGTATTAATAATACAAGCGCATAGAGACGTGCTTCTGCAATGTGATATGCGCTATATAAGAACGGTTTATTATTATTATTATTATTATTACGTGGACGTGGTTTGGCAAAATAGTCTCGTTGGCACTTAACCAATTTAATCAATCCGTCCTAGGCCCCGTTGCAGAAACAGATACAATCGATTGTAAGTTACAATTGATTGTAAGTCAGAAAATTTACGCGTTTCAACCAATCAGATTTGCGCATCTAAAACACGTGATCTGACTTACCATTAATTGCATCTTACAATCGATTGTATCTCTTCCTGCAACGGGGCCCTGAACGGGTTTAAGAGGATTGTACGATTTTAATAGTTAGAAATGTGGTAGGAGTCTATTTTAAAGGGATCTAGTAACATTGTCCAAATCCTCACAATCAAATTGTAATGGTGGTGGTTCCCTCATACCTTGCTGTATTCGTATTAACAATAGAAGCATGGGATGGGTTTCGGTTTTTCGAATTTCCCATTCGTTAAAAAGATATTTAAGATTGAAGTGTTCAGATGTTAAACTGTCCACTGGACACGTGCGTGTACAGATGCCAATTAATTACACATGTGTATATATGCACAATATGCGACCAGAAATTCAAAATGGCCGGCCACCTGTCTAATGAGACCACCTGTCTACACCGACCACTTTTCGCCGGTCCCTTGAGCGGTCGCTATAGACAGGTTTGACTGTAAAATATTTTGAAATCAAATTTTACAACTATGAGAGCATTTGAAAGGGAATGATTCTCATCTTACATGTTTTATTCAATGTTCTTTCAAATGGAATTAAAACCAACCAATTTAGTGTCAAGGGGCATTTCGGGAAGTACCAATACTCAAGTGTACCTTCAAAGTTTAGTGATGTAAGTTTAGTTCGGGTAAGAATCATCGTTGGGTTATGAACATTATCAGAGGAGCAATTGTCTACGGATGAACCCTGTGATCAGCATGCTCAAATTAAATATGATTACTGTATACACAATAATAATTATATGTTCTGTACCAAATGTTAAATGTTCTCATTTTATGACCAGCGCCATCTGTCGTCTGAAAATTGTCTGACGCTTTGGCAAAAAAAATAATAAATAGGTAGTATAGCGTTAATGTTATATTCATATCCTCAAAATCACGCACATTATTTGATCCGTGGGAGCAAAACATGCTTCCCCTCCCTCTGCCCCTGTCTCAGCCCCAGAAAATTAATGCAATCAATTATTAAATTAAATCGTGAGGCTTTCTTGTGCGCATTAATGTTTGTGTTAATCTCACGATAGGTGTGTATCCTTAGCATGTTAGCTTACAATTACCTATTAAATCATTGAAAAAGAAATTGAAGAAAATTATAGAATGATTTGAGTAGGTGTAACATAATTTTATGAAAATAATGCATTACATCAAAACGGATGAGAGGTTTAAGATCCCATACAAATGATGTGAGGGAGGGGGGGGGGGGCAGGGCGGCTTGTGTGAAACAGTATTGGCGAAAATATATTTCCTTTATATTATTTCAACAAACATAGAGATATAATACATTTTCCCCATTTGCCCATCTGTCTGCTGTTCGCAATAATGGTATATGGTGGACACCATGAGTACAATTAATCAATATTATTCGAAATCCAAGGAAACAATCAATCAAATAAACCATAGGGGACATTGCTCACCCAATGAAGACCGCCAGCTAGCTACTGTGGTGCTAGGGGTCATAATTTTTTAAAGATAACTTCAGTAAAAAAAAAAAAGTTTTTTACTTTTAGCTTTTCACATCTTCCGAGACTAGACAGGCATATTAAGTTAATAAAATAATATCAAATTGTGAGTAAGTCGAATCAAAGGCCGAGTCAGCCACCAAAATGTTTGGGCTCATATACGCCAATGCTCATCGTGTGCGCCAGTATACGGCATAACATTCATGAGATAAACACATGTATATGCGAAGGCCGCCAGAAAAGGGGATATTACCTAACTAATAACTTGGTTCAATATCTGACTGAATTGAATTAGGGTTCTAATCTGATCTTGTGCTTGTGCTCGGTGCAATGAATCTGGGAAATCATAATTCATTAACTGAAATTATCCAATAATTCATTAACTGAAATTATCCAATAATATAATATAGTGATATAATATTTTATATGAAAGGGATAGTTCAGTTTTGGTTTAGAGGTCGCTTCGGGAAATATTTTTGTTTGTCAGTTAAAGAAAAACTAAGTGTAAAATGTGAAAGAGCAAGTCATTTCAAGAAAAAATCTACTATGTTTGATCAAAATCGGTTCAGAAACAGCTAAAATATTCATAAAATGTATTCGAACTGAATGAATATTGGGGACCATCTTTTATAAAGAAAATATTTAAAATCCTACATTTTTGAAAATAAACCAAAAATGGTTTTAAAATTGTTTTTGATGGTCTCTCTTTTGAATAATTATTTTAACCAAACATCATATTCACATGTTTTATACAAGATTTGTTGAGACTTAATGACCTAGAGGGCGTCCTTTTATGTTAAAGGCACAGAAGGCTGCTTTAAAAAAATGAAAACAGCCCTATGTTTTACGACCATTCAAGCATCATTGAATTATAAGTGCTAATTTGCAAGTCTCGGCTATTTAAGTTCCGTTTTACCAAAACTGTACTATTCCTTTAATGATATAATTAATTGTATCTATTTATTTATATTTTATCATATAAATGCATAAAGAAAAATAAATTATTAATTTAGTGCGCTTTTAAAATGTACAATGTATAGAAAAATGTTTTTTTTAATGTTATGGACGAGCTATGGTAAAATAGACTTTCCTCTCCACTAACAATTATAGGTGACAACTAAGTGTTTAAATATCACATAAAATGACTGAACTAATAACAAAAAAAATATCTTATGCATAGCTATATAAATGTAAAGATGATATTGCGCTTTAACGAGATATCTTTACTGATATTTCTCCAAAAAGGCTGTTTAAACCAATTCAACTTTTTTTTAATGATGAAACAGCTCAAATATAGGCAACATGAATGTGAAATCACTAAAATGTTACATTACATTACGGAGTGTCATTATTTC
>JBAMJV010006791.1:0-42500 GCA_037951105.1 Echinarachnius parma | reverse complement strand
TTTAGACACGTGCAGGGTGTCCCAGAAAAAAACGGAACCGGATTTCATGGCATAAATTTTCTGTTATAATGAATTATTTCTTTGATGAGATATACATGTATGGCAAGCTCTGTTTCTCTTCTTTCATTTGATGTACAACTCATGGCACATAATTCACGCATGACTGAATTAAAACAATGGAAATTGGTGTTACCAAAATTCCATTTGCACGCAGAAATTGCAAGTTTGGGTGAGTTTTTAGGGTAGTAAACGTACTTCTTTTGAAAAAGGACAAACACCGCATAAACATTCATATTGTTATCTTTTATATGACACCTCATAATTAAAACATAAATGATTCATGCCAGAGAACGAGTACAATGAAAAAAAAAGAGAAAATGTGATAACTCGAATAATTAAAATCCAAATTTAAATAAACACCTCAACAACAAAACACAGTGTAGATACGAGGAGATAATAAAATAGTACATACACATTAAAGTGTTTGGAATCAGCAGGAAGAGTGTCTATTTACCATAATCATGCAACACTTCTTATCAGATCTATCGTGTACATTAAGAAACGCATAAATAACTGATCTGATTATATTATAATTAAACAAATATTGTCACCTCGGTCGACCATGGCGCTCAGAGGATTAGTAATGAAATCAAAACACAAACATGATGCCCATGATAGCTTAAATAACATACACACGAACAATAACATGGCCATTTATTTCAAAAGCTTAATGACTTTGACGTCTTGATTAACATTTGGCATGAAGTGTAATTAATTTGCTCTTAATGTACAGCCGCTCACCGAGGTTGTCTTAAATTGAAACATGTTACATTTAATGAAATATATATCTTCCAGTTATCTTATATGATGTTGCCACGATTATCTTAGTCAAGTCTGTCTTTAGTGGCCACCTGTTTATAGCAGCCAACCTACAAATATATAGTGGCCATCGAAAGTGATCACCCGCAAAGAACAAAATAATGTTATGGAACCTGTCAATTTTGAAGGTCACCTGTCTACAGTGGCCAGTTCTCCTGTATGTGGTCATTATACACAATGTTGTCTGTAAATGTGTTATTCAGGCACAATTCATTATCATGATTATTATATGGAGATATAGAGCTGCAGATGGATTAGGATCGATATTGCAAGAGTGGCTAATTTAAAAAAGAAATATCCATTATATCGTCATGCTCTAAAAGCACTTGCGTATGATATTCTATATTCATTTGACATATTAAAAGGGTTTCTTCTAAGAAAGGTATAATTCGCTATTAAACTAGATCATGCATGCTTGGACCGTGAGAGAGAGGGGCAAAAAAGATGATCGACACCATTAGCCTTTCACGGGATTAACATTAAAGGGATAGTAAAGTAATATATGACAGGTTGATTAGGATTGATTGATATTGCGAGAATGGCTAATTTTAAAAGAAACATCTATTATATCGTCATGTTCGTAAGACTTGTATACTAGTATTATATTTAATATTTATTTGTGATGTTATAATGTATGTAAGGGCCTTTCGAAAGGAAAGTTTTAATTCGCTAACTAGATCATGGACATGACATGGGGTCGACAGAGAGATGATCAGCCCGCGTTTATCGACACCTAAATAAGTTCTACCTATATCCTCGCATATGATATGAAGGAGGAGTAATGAACTGGTTAAGAGGGCGCTTAAATACTATTGTTTCCGCAATAGAGGAAACTTAAGCGCAGGGAGTGCGGAAGCGCATGATAATTCTCAAAACAAAATAATATTCGTGTGATAAAATTCCGGATAAAAGGAAGACCGATATATCCATAATAAAGTTATTCTGATAAAGGTCGTGCGGGAGTATGACTTACTTTTATATGCGATATCACTGATATTAAATGAATTCGTATCGGAACCAACGCATTAGTAAAAATATACTCAAGTGACTTTAAATTGATGCTGATAATCTCTGTATATTTAATTCTTTATCCTTGTGGAGGCGTAGCTTCGCGACCATAATATATGAAGAAAGTAGCTTTAAGGTGCACCTGTAAAGTGTCAGATATTGCCCAAAATGACATTTGAGACTTCAATCCTGTACCAAAATCATTGTAAGATATGTCCGAATGATGTGTGAAAGTTTCAGCTTTTACAATTGACGTTTATGAGGATTATGACCGTTAATTAACGCTTTTGAGCTGAATGATAGTTATCGTCATACTAAAGGGGCATTTGAAAAAAGCTAACCCTATTTTATTCTTCTCTTACCATAAGCTAAACAACACGGTAGAAGAGAAACGAGGAAGCTCCAAGTAATTTTCATGGAGTAAGACACTTTACAGGCATCCCTTTAAAGACATTAAACATAACTATTTTAAGACTATGCAGACAGTGAGATATTAAAGGTCTTATTGTATTTATATCAACATACAACCGTTTAAACAAATACAAAATAAAATGTGTACACCAGGTCCTTATCGAGGTCCACTCATAAGATAGAACATAAACGTTTAAAGTGACCATTAACTTTGCTAAATTCAACCAAATGTATCTTGTACCTTGTTGTTTAGCTTATGGTAACACGAACGAAATAGGTTTAAATGTTTCGACTGTCCCCCTAATGATTATGATATTTATGATTAAATGAAACACGTTTCAGAAATATTCGATTGTAGTCAGACTCAATGGGCATAAATCTGACAATAGTTTTTACCCTTTTCACGAGGTCAGTGGCGGATCTACGGGGGAGGGGGTTTAGGGGGTTTAACCCCCCCCCCCCCCCCCCCCTTTGGGCTGCCAAGTGAAAATGTGATGTGGAAAACATCACTTACGGGGGTTCAAAATAGCAAAAGAAATCGCCACTAAGGGGCTCGTGGACGATGCTCCGCATCGTCATTTGGTCAAACCCCTCCCCCCCCCCCCCCCCGTAGCAAAAGGACATCACTTACGGCGGTTCAGAATAGCAAAAAAAAATCGCCGCTTCGCGGCTCGTGGACGATGTTTCGCATCGTCATTGGGTCAAACCCCCCCTTAGCAAAAAGACATCACTTACGGGGGTTCAAAATAGCACCAAAAAAAATCGCCGCTTCGCGGCTCGTGGACGATGCCCCCCCCCCCTTAGCAAAAAGCTAGATCCGCCCCTGGAGGTAAACATTGTTCCTCTTCTATGAATCTATATCAGGCATCATTCAGAAGAATCTTACAATGATATTGGCATATACGACTGACGTCTCAAATATCACTTTTGGAAAAATCACAATATGAAGTTGATTGGTCACTTTAAAATCACAGAATATCCGCGGTATTATTTTGAGACGTGTGAAGGGTTGTGTCCTAGATCCAACTTGCACCTTCCATCAAAACTCGCACGAGACTTAATGTTAAAGGGGTTGTTCGGTTTTGGTAGAGAGGGCGCTGCACAACACACATTTTTTGTGAGGTAATGAAAAACTGAGTGTCGAATTTGAGAGAACATGCAATTTGAATGGCAGAATAAACTTTATTTGGTCAAAATCGGTTCAGAAACGGCTGAAATATCCATAAACATATTTTTATTCAAAAATTCTTCACCAGGGGATATTTTGACTTTTTAGAAACAAAATTTAAAATGCTTAAAGACTACTTTGAACAAAATCTGAATAGGTTTTTAAAAAGTTGTTGATGATATCTCTATTGAATCATTATTTTAACAAAACATTAAATGCACAATTTTGTATGAAAAATGGCTCAAACCAATTATTTTTTTAGAGAGCGCCCTCTTGAGTTGTAACGGCTCTTTTTGAATGAT
Source organism: Echinarachnius parma (assembly GCA_037951105.1). Taxonomy (NCBI): domain Eukaryota; kingdom Metazoa; phylum Echinodermata; class Echinoidea; order Clypeasteroida; family Echinarachniidae; genus Echinarachnius; species Echinarachnius parma. Next base: position 38,732 of record JBAMJV010006791.1, on the reverse strand, counting down.
AACAGGGGTTTTACTTAACGTAATCGTTTGTAATTGTGTAGACTTTTCGAGCATGGTGAAGTTATAACTATTATTTTGTACCGTAATGGTGCAGGTTTTGGTTACTAAAGTTAAGTTTGACCAATACTCAACTATCCCTTTAATGTTAAACTATAAATATGATATACTTATATCACAAAATAACAGATCTATGATAAATGTACATATACATACATTTTCCAAGGGCCTCTTGTGATAAATCATGTAATTGGGACACTATGGGAGGAAGCAAAATAACGGAAAGAGATAAAAGAGTGATATTTAAAAATTAAACAATTAAAATGTAGAGAGAAACTGGGATGTCCTTCGCCCCTCAGGTTTTTCCATCTTCTCCAGGGGGGTGCTTCACAAAGATCCTAAGTTCAACTTAACTCTAAGTTGGACTTATCTATTATGGAAAGCCATTTGTAGCCTTGGAATAAAACATATTCAAAAGCAAGAATGTAATTATTTTAGACTTTCATAAGTTTTACATCAAGAACATGACATCTACTTGATAATATAAAATATTATCATAATTTGGATTAACATCTTATGCCTTTTATACAAACTTTTCCAAAGAATTTCAAAAACACTAATGGCTTTCCATAATTTTTAAGTCCAACTTAGAGTTAAGTTCAACTTAGGATCTTTGTGAAACACCCCCAGCATTATTTTTCAGTTCGCCGGACACACATGACAGAAATTATTCATGATAAATTTTGTGCACGCCTATAAGTCTGGATAATATACCGATATATTATTCCAATCCCGTTGGTGTAATTCGAACCCATGAATAATAAATGGCTTGGACCCTCTCCCTCGATAGTCAACTGATATATAGATGACTGAATCTGCAGAGATAATATTCTTGTTGAATTGGAATTCATGATGGAAGACAAATCTAAAGAAAATAATCAATCTTGCACGCATATCGAGTCTTGGGATGTACATAATATTATATTTCGTTCCCAAATTCACTTCCCGTCCGAAAGTAATGTAAAACGAACTCATCGGAAATACATTGAGCTTTATACTTCATCGGCACTCAACTGCTAACGATGCCCGATTACAGAGAGGAAATAAAAGCACGATTTATTGAACTGAAATATTTATAAACAATATTATTTTACAAAAAATGCTACATGTTCTGCACGCCTATAATAGTTTTGAGAAATGACAATTACATAATATTCAATTCCCTTTTGTGTAAAACGAACCCATGAAAAAAGGTATTGAGATAAATTACTCCCTTGGTATACGCAACTAATATAGATGACTGAATCTATATACAGAGAGATATTTATTGAATTTTATGCACCCATATACGAGTCTTGGGGTGAACAGAATTCCGTTCCCCAATTTACTTCCCGTCGGAATGTAATGTAAAACAACCTAACGGAAATGCATTGAGCTTTATACCCCCTCGACATTCAATAACGGTGACCATTATTTATAGGGCGAGAGAATGATTTGGTGTACTGAAATTTATGATAAACAACATTATCCTACCCCAAATTATACATTTTATGTACCCGAGTCTGGAAATATATGCCAATCTGTTCCATTCTTTTAGTTTTAAACGAACTCATCGGAAATGTATTGAGTTTACTCCCTCGGCACTCAACTGATAACGATGACCGTATATAGAGAGCGAGAGAAAAGAGGATGATTTGTTGAACTGAACTTCAGGATAAATAACATTTTCTGCACATAATTATATTTGTGTATGCATGCCTAGGATAATTTATATGAATCTGCAGATATGCCAATCTGTTCCATTCCGTTGTTTTAAAACGAACTCATCGGAAGTGTATTGAGTGTACTCCCTAGGCACTCAACTGATAACGGTGACCGTATCTAGAGAGCGAGAGAAAACAGAGAATGATTTGTTGAACTGAACTTTATGATAAACAACATTTTTTTTCACCCAATTATATATGTTATGCATGCCTAGGATATATGAGTCTGCAGATATGCCAATCTGTTCCATTCCGTTGTTTTAAAACGAACTCATCGGAAATGTATATTGAGTTTACTCCCTCGGCACTCAACTGATAACGGTGACCGTATCTAGAGAGCGAGAGAAAACAAAGAATGATTTGTTGAACTGAACTTTATGATAAACAACATTTTTGGCACAGAATTATATATGTTATGCATGCCTAGGATATATGAGTCTGCAGATATGTCAATCTATTCCATTCCTTTGGTTTAAAACGAACTCATCGGAAATGTAATGCGTTTATTCCCTCGCCACTCAACTGATAACGGTGACATACTATAAGCATAATTATAGTGAGAGGCGGAAAACATGATATTGTGGGCTTAAATTAGTCATAAACAATATTATTCTACACAAAAGTATACATTTTATGCACGCCTTATAGATATGAGTCTGGGGATATGCCGATATGTGTTCCATTCATTTGCCTTTAAACGAACTCATGGAAAATGAAAATGATGGGACTATACTAGATAGGAAAATACATGATAATGTTGTTGATTTGACGTTAATGATGAACATAATCTGAGGAAAAATATCATGTTCCGAATTGAAATTAATGATAAACAAAGTCAACACAAAATAATAAAAATTGTGCACGCCTGTATGTATTTGAGTCTGAAAAACATCTCGATATATACTCCGCAAAAAAAGAAACTGGACACTTGTATAAATAGAAATATTTCATATTAATGTACGATAAAGTGTACATAATCATATATCAAATTAAAGGGAATTTAGTCCTCTACATGCAGGGTATAACTTAAAGGTGTAATCGTTCATGCATGAAATGCCATGGTCAATTAACAATAGCAAGGTCTGTTTTCAAAAATAGCAAAACAATGGAGGATCACACCATTCGACTGAAATGATAGTAAGCGTTTCACTTGAAACAAGATGAGCGGGGCAAGTAAATTATGACATTATTCAACTTTATTGTTATGAACAAACTCTGGAAATACAAATTTGTCAATAAAATAGGGCCAGGTTGTGAGAGCATTATCATACTGGTCTGTATTAGAGGCATGAAGCTTGTCCATTTCATGTGTCCCCTGCAATTTTAACCATATTTACCTAGAGAAATGTCATGTTAAAGACTGCCCAACTGTTTGACCAAGGGTGACTTCAGGTTTCGAAGATCTTTGGACTACGGTAGAATTCTTGAGAAGAATTTATATATTTTCATGCTGAAATAAGGGCACAAACTGTAGTTTTGACAAATAAAGCTTTGCCATGGAATTCCCAATGTTGTTACTTTTGGATGAAAATAACACCTATAACGTTCACAATTTGTCTTCATTTATACTCTTTATTGAGATGAAGATAGAAAAGGTCACATTTGTAATTATGCCATCTCATGAATATAGCGTTTTAGATTATGCTTATCAACATTGATATGGTTGAGTGGATGTTCCATTTTTGCTATTTTTGAAAACAGACCTTAGTGTGGTTAATTGACCGTGACAAGTCATGCATGAATGATTTCATCTGGATTTTATGCGAATATTGAAGAGGGTAATTTTATCTTTAATTTGATATACAATATCATATATTTTATCGTTAATGAATACGAAATATTTGGTCTGATACAAGTGTCCAGTTTCTTTTTTTGCGGAGTATACATACGATCTCGCGGAAGTTAAAATTGGGCCTCCTAATTCCCTTGACAGTTAGCTGATAATGCCTGATAAAACCTAGAGGGGAAAATTTATTATTGAAAAGAGAAGAGAAAACGCTCGATTTTTTAAAAGTTGAATATAAATTAATGATAGACAGAATCAAGCGAGAGAAAAGGGGAATTTGTAAAAAAAAAAAAAATACATAGAGAAAAGGGGGATATATTGGAGTTGAAATAATGAAATCAGGATCAAGAGATCAAATAATAAATTGTTAAAATCAAATAATTAATATCTTAACTTCTGAGAAGGTTTATAATAAAGTAAGAAGTGATATAAAAACTGTATAGTTCATTTCTTTATCTGGCGCATCTGAACAAGAACAAGAACATTTTTCATAAATCGACCGTTGAAATGAATAAAAACATTAAATGTTTCAGCGGTAAATCGGGTTAATATTTATTATAGGATATAACCCCTAGCTAACAAGATGAAATTGTAGGTTCATGCATGATAATGTACATCCTGCACTATATATATATACATACATGAACTACTACCATGATCACACACAAACTGTTACATATTGCATACGTATCATATACATTGTATACATATTATCGGCTCTCAAACTGCAGTTTACTGAATGTCACCATGTTTCGTGAACTTCTCGACGCTATGCGCCTCATTGCAGCCCGACTTTGCATTTTTATTTAATGGCTTCCCCATAACTCAATGCTCGGGGAGATGAGGATGAAACGGTGGGGTAGCTAAAGTGGAGGGGAGGAGGGGGAGGGGGTCGTGAGGTGGAGCAATAATGCCCCGCTCCGCTTTGTGATTCTTCTATACCCGAAGCTTCCCATGCTAATGCTCGCTGCCCCCAATATGGGGAGAACGTAATAAATTATATCAATAATTAACACCACATTCATTTTGTCTCACGCTGCATGTGTGTGGCAACCCCCCCCCCCCCCCCTTTCCCCTCCCCCTTGCTCTTTCTGATTCTACCCCTGGGATGAAAATGGTCCGGCCTTGGGTGGTATACATATAAGCATACATGGTGTATTTTATACGTGAAACAAGTTACAGCTCGAGTTACCTGCTTTTACTCGCACAATATAGTGGTATGACCAATATGATGATCAATAATATTATTTTCTGCATTGTATTTAAAATAATAATATGCATGTCATGTTGTGTCAAATGTCGCTACATTCAAGAAGAAAAATGGACTGAAAGATACAGACTCAAAACTAATATAATTCAGAGAATTGTTTTTTGTCTTTACTAAACGTATACAAGGATGGAGTCATCATTGTGTACATGTATAGCATACACGTCATTATTATGCAGTCGGTTGTACATTATAATGTACATGACTGTATTAACCTAATTTGAGAAATGGCGTCCATGAAATATTGATATTATGTTTCATGCGCCTCAAGACATTTTGTCCAATGTTTAAGGAAAACCAACATGCTGGGTTAGAATAATATGCTCAAACAAAAATATAGTAATTTCATTTCAACATGCTGATTTATATTGATGATTGAATTGATAATTTTGTTCATGCGATGTAATAATTTATATACAGTAGAGCAGCGTACATAATATGTTATCTAAAATGGTGCGATTATTGTATTCAAATCTTCATTTAAGCAGAATAACATACTTTAAATATATATATTTATGAACATTTTAATAGCTTTACCAATTATAACACTACAACAATTATATAATATATTATGACGTCTTAGTTATGTCACAAAATAAATTAACCCAAAAAGCTCGACTTAAAATTAATATGTGTCTGCAAATAATTGTCTTCATTAGCAGATTAGAGTAAACTCAAATGAAATGATAAACAATTTAATAATATCCCTTTTCACGCATAACCAAGTTGATGTTTGTACAACAAGTTATGATTGCAATTGTGCTAACCATTAGGTGATAATTCAATGTTGGTGTGATTCACATTTTGTATTGACTGTAAAACCAAATTAAAATTTTTACCCGAATGTAGCTCTAATAGAGATAATATATATATATTTTGTTTTTATATTTGTGTGTTTTATTGAAAAAATCAAGGCAGATCACAATATTTACAAGTTATTAACATGATAGGAAACAAACATTACTAAACAAATTACTATATTTACAATAGATTAGGATAATCTTGATATGTTATTATATTTATTATGGTTGACGCTTATTGTACATTATGGTGATGAATACTAGTCAGGTTTATTCCCAACCTGCGTTACAATACCATATAAACACATTACAATACAATACAATGAAATATAATACGATACAATGCAACACAATACAAAACAAAACAAATATAATGTGAACTCGAATTTCGTATACATGTATCACAGTAAAATAATCCTGTCCAGACCACATATAGTATGTCCTTAACAATCCCTTCTTGAAGTATACAATTCACGGTAGCGCATATAATTTATAAATAATTGGCATCGATGTTATCAGTGCATATTGCAGGTCACCGGGTAACGCAATTTGACCGAGTGTATATATATATACCGACATCAACCATCGTACAGTAATGGCATGAATAATGCGGGATTGTTCCAATCATGTATGGGCAGGTGTTGTCCTGAATGTGTACCATCAATGGCGTTACTGGGGGGAGGGGGGTGGGTTAAGGGGGACACTGGGGGATACGCCCCATCCCCAAAGTGGAAATTCGCCACCTGTCTGCCTCCTTTTTTCGTAATAAATACAAACAAAAATGTAGTACAATGTCTGTATATTAGAACGGTGAGTTGGTTAAAGTCCTCCCCGTTTCATTTTGGCACATAAGACGGCGCCTATTTCCGAGTCTGTAGCCCTAGGCCACACTTATACAATAAAGTAGTGAAAGCTACAGAAGTATAGGAGGGCTAGTACTCTGACAACTGCGTGCGTTTAACTTCCCCTTCCCCATGCTAAAAAATATCAAGCACCTGGTTTTAAGTATGACCCTGACAGGCTGTGCCATTTATGTGATCCCCCTCCCTCAACCATTTCGCCCCTCCCCATATTGGATTGTGCCTGGCTACGCCCCCATGATAACGACCGTAATAATGACATGAATAAAGGCAAGATTATTCCCATCATGTCTCGGCAGGTGTTGCTCCGAATATTTGATTCTCCTTATCTAACGAACGAGGGAAAACCCAAGATGGGGAAGGGGAGGGGGGACCAGTCTTATTTCCATTAGGGGGCAGCTCAACGCTGACAAAGAAGGGGGTAATCATGTCAATGATTGGGGCAATACAAATTGTTTTTGTTTTTCTGTTTGTAATATTGTATTAATTTACTAACAAGAGGAACAGCGAGGAATACAGAGCGCAACCACCACCTTTAACCCCCCACCCCCTCACCCCTACCCCACCACACACACACACACACACACACACACATTGATACACCCTACCCCCTAGACACATCCATCTAGCTGGAAGGCAAGACCATGCTTGCATATTATTTGAGCCACCTTATATTGTTGTTGTTTTATGCAGGGGCGTAGCCACAGGGGGGACGTGCCCCCCCCCCCCCCGATATTTTGACAAAGACACTAACAAAAAAATCTATGTAAATATTAAGTAATATAATAAGGTGTGCCCCCCCCCCCCCCCCCCTCCCCCCTCCCCATCAGTCCGACCACACTACAAACTACTGGTTGTAAGTGTACAATTGTGTGCATGGTGCACGCGCGCGGGAAAACACATTATTGATTAATTGCAGAACCTGCCGGAATGAATATTCACCCTATATCGATCGACACTCTTACCACAGGGGATGATGCATCATGGGATACACGCATATATGGGCTCGTCTGGCATTATGTGTACGCAATGCATTTCGGGTAATTACATTAAATATTATAGTACGGAGAAACCCATAAACTATAATATAAAGAAAGGAAACCTGGCCATTGATTCTGTTTTATATAGAGGGGGGGGGGGGGGGGGGGGGGGATGTTGTGCTGCCTGATAATGCCTATTTTATTTAAAAGGTATAGTCCATGGAAATTTTGCGATATTTTAAATTTGTGTACGTAATTTTACTACAGCACTTACACCATTTCCCAATGTATAGGCATACAATTAATAGAATCGATGGATGCCTGGTATTCAATTTCAAGTAACACATAATTTTTTTTCATGGGATGTGTTCCTCTTCTTTATTCAAATATAAATCAATTATTGTAATGCAATATTCGTTTTCAAGTGAATTCAGCTTTTTCGTCACTAAATCTTGCCATTTAAAAGTCACTTTATACCGCCAGATGGTACATGATTACAGCAAAAAACATTGATTTAAAGACAATAGACTTGCGAGATACTATTTCCGTCAATCATGCGGTAATTTAATTTGCACTGCGAAACGAAAAAGACAAAATAACTTCCTTGCTTCTCCTTTACGAGGAACTTGTATTTACGAGTATGTACTGTGTGGTGATTAATCTTTCACTGATAGAGAAGAATATTTGATGAGCTTTTTTGTTTAAATGTATTAAATGAATAAGATCCTATATTATACACTATATACAGAAAATCAAAAGAGGACTAAAAAAAATACATTTTATCTCATGAAATTGACTGCAGTCAAATAATTGTAGAATCAGTTGATGAGCTAAATAATCACCTCATCACTTAAAAAAACAATTCCTGTATTCATATTATCGTAATGTCATAACATTAACACATCGGCGTTATATCAGGCAAGAAACAAATTTTTGATGTGCATTCTTTTCCTCGATCTGTCTTCACATTTTTAATGTGGCAATAAGTTTTCGCTTTAATTACGGATATGCAAATAACATCTCATTTAATGTGCTATACTGAACCACCGCTTGACGGGGTGAATAGCATTAGAAATAACTGCGGATGCAATATGTATGTTATAAGTAATCCGTGCATCGCAGCTGATATAGATAACAATAACACCCCCCCCCCCCCCCCCCCGCTCATGGCGTAGCCATGGTTTTACAACACAGGGGGTGGGGCAATGAGGCAGCCTGCGCATACAAATAAAATGGACGCCTGTATATATGTTGTTTTGTCCCTTTTTCATGATCCTCTATCATGTTTAATTTAGTGAGCACTCCTTAAAATTAATATTTATTACACAAGATGACTGTACGCCACATTGTTTTTTTATTTTATTTTAATTCCCTTAATTAACGGGTATGTTTTATACGTGTGTTTGTTTGTTTTTATTCATGGTAAATTTTACTGCGTTCATACATTTTGTGTACATTTTATTTTGTATCTATAAACTGTATTTTGTTGTTTTATTTGTATTTTGAGATGGAAATGAATGAATGAACAAACTAACAAACAAACGATCAAACAAGAAGTGGTAAACACACACACCCTTAGCCATTCGACTTCCCCTCCCCACATCCATCACTCCGGGACACTCACATTAAACATTAAGACATGAAAAGAGTGGAACCAACCTTTTATTTGCGTTCACACCTCACTCCCAGAATATGGCGAGATCTTTCTAAGGGTTGGCTTAAACAAATACAATTTCGACCCACCTGGTCACTATTATATTAAGAACGCTTGATGTGGAACCAATTGTTAATTTGTCATGTTTGTTGGGTGATGAATGAATTAGTCCTATAATCACAAGAGTGTTGTGATTATGTTGGTGATGGGTTATTGGTTATGACATGAATGAATAGCAAATAAATCTGGGATTCCCTGTGAATCGAGACCAAGACTTCCAGATTGCTAGAGCGGTGCTCTACCAACTCAGCTAGAATGCTCTTGTAATGGTTGTCCGTCCCAGAAACCTGGTCTCGGGTCCGATTCCCGGGGAAGCCCAATGTTCTTTGCTCTTTTAAAAATTTATATATGAGATCTCTCCTAAGAATTCCCGCAATTTACTGAATCCGCCGAATGCGGACTTGGTGCCAATGGCCATGGGTTCTTGATTGATGGCACCTTTCTCGTCCACCGGGATGCCGCAACTAGATGAATAATTTCACATGCGCTTCTCTTTCTCAAGAAAGCAAAAAGGGGGAACAAAAAGGAAGAATTAATGTAAAATCCTCTCCGACACCTAAATCATATTTCCGCCAGGAATAAAAGATGATTCACCATGGGGGCTCAATGAGGGATGCGATCAGTTATTAAAGATTGTCCTGCATGGGAATGCTACATCATGGGTCACCATAAGTATTGAGCTAGGCTATAGTTTGTGCTGTGCGCATTGCAAACAGCTGAGCCAGTGTGTATTACGCACCGTGCGCAAGGCGTTCGCAAGATGGCACCGCGCATCTGATTTACGAGTCCGAACCACCTTTAAATGATTTACTTCATTGGCGTACACAGTAAAAAAAAATTAAACAACTTTTTAAACAACCAAAAATGCTGTTTAAGCCGGTCCCTCTAACAACATTGTTTAGAATTTTGAACAACCAACATCTTGGTTGTTCAAAATTTTAAACAACGTTGTTAGAGGGACCGGCTTAAACAGCGTTTTTGGTTGTTTAAAAAGTTGTTTAATTTTTTTTTACTGTGTATAGTCAGGATTAACCCATACGATATGAGGGTAGTTGGGGCAAAGTGGCAGGGAAGGGGAAAGGCAAGAGAATGTGTAAGGAGGGAGCAAGCGGGGGGCAACACGCGTAAGGATTCCCATGCGCGGTGGTAATCTGTGTCAACATATTGCATTGGTACTATGTCTTAGTTGGGACCGTTTAGAAGCTGGTCAGTAAATGTGCACCCCCACCACACCTCTCTCTGGACACTGCTTTATTTTGATTGGGTTATTGGAGGTTACGTTTCTTTAATAATGATTTTTTTTAAATCGGATATTGAAACTAAAGGGGGTACAATTACCTCTTACCTTTACGTTATGAAATCAGCGCCAAGATTTATGAAACGAAATCCAACGATTCATTGAAATAGTTCAAAAGCAAGACAACTTCCCTATAGGAAGTCTGATGGCTGAGACTAATACCCCCTCTTCCTACGCGGCCGTTTCCACATCTAGCTCTAGGGTGTTTTCCACGCACTCAAATATTGAAGAAGAATGTATATTGTATTGTTAATGCACTCGCATTTTACCAACTTACAAACTCGATCTGCTCCCTTAAGTGCCTCATTATCATAACGCACATTGTTTACGGGAATCTAAAAACCGTCTTGTAAGGCAAGGGCAACTTGTGTAAACTACTGGCTTCGTGTGTTGTATTTACTAATGTATTATACACATGTGTTGAGCTCGACCTTCTAACATTGGGGCCTCTTGTTGTTCCCCCATCTTACCTGAATTTGCCGAAACGGTGCACGCATATAATATAATCACCCAGGCTTGCTCCATTCTTCTATTCTCCGCTTTCTCGCCGTAAGTCGATGCAGATAGCAGAGCTCTGTGATTTTTAATACACAATGGAGATTGGAGACGTTATCATCACATCAACATGGCTGTACCGTGCTGCATGCTGTAGTGTAGTATAATCTGCTTCACTAAGTACTCCGTAATACTCAGTAAATCCGTGCACTTGAATGGCGAAGCTGTGAAATTGTATATGAACTTCATTCTAGAGATGTTTATTACAGGGTGCTTTGCGAATTGCACGCTTACAAGTGCTCGAGATTTTTGTGTAATTGCTGTTGCAGGGAGAAGCGTTTTGACACTTTTCACCATTTTTCATATACTAACCTCACAGTGTACTGTATATACCCGATTGCCAACTTGAGATAAGCGATATAATGTGTGTGTGTTCTTTACATTCATCAATTGACTGCATTTTATGTTATCGTGTGGTCTTTCCACTCATTAACATGTACAAATTGTATATCCTCTCAGATTGTATCGCTTTCTCGATTGATTTCTCACTGCTGCTTTTCATCTTCTGATATAGTGAACATCGAAATCGCGAGACACACGCAACTAAAAAGTAAAAGTTCGTTCTTCGTTGACATTGATGAATGATGGATGAAGCTATTCATGTAAACTTGTCATAAGAATACCTTGTTAACCCTTTTCGTGCCATTGATTTTACTGATCTATGACATTAGTGTGTATAAAATGCAAGCTTGGCACTCAAGGAGTCAAGTAGATTTTCTTGACATTTTATTTGGCACTCAGGGGGTAAAATTAACTCAGTTGCTAATTCCAAATGGAGTCAATTGTGACCAAGTTGAATAACGTCAATTGACGCGACTTGGCCCAGGTTTTGGTTTGTGTTTGAAGGTGTTTCGGGATTCGTAAATCAGATCTGCGCGGCGCCGCCATCCTGCGAACGCCTCGCGCACAGTGCGTAATGCACAATGGTTCCGTGTTATTCAGTGCGCACAAACTAGCCTATAGTTCAAAATGGCGACCCGCGGTGTAGCATCCCTCCCATCATATCAAGGACGGAGTCCCACATATTTGTGGATTGGTAGTCCTACACTTCAGCAAGAAGATAAAAAGTTTTATATCCCTCATGAGAATGTTCTAGCCATGTGATTGGTCGAAACGCCGTCACGTGTTCAAGTATAATTTCTCCCATCAAATCCCAACCTCATATAGTACTTTTGTACAGTACCTTTTTTGTCGAGGACAACGAACTTTTTGGCCCTGCCGAGGGTGTTATATTAAATTGCTGATACGCATGTAATCTCATAGGGCACGTTGTTAACAACCTCTAAATGAGGAATCAGCGAACGTTTGCAACCGACTTGTTTTGTTCCCATGACAACCCAGAACGCAGCGGCAGCCAATGCGAACGCTTGTGGCAGCGCAAGTACGCGTGTGCGCGTTTGTGCGCAGAAAGGTAGTGCGCTGTTGCGCAAAGTGTACGCGCGGCTACGCTTAACGTAACAATGGTATAAGCGTCTTAGCCTTTTTTAATCATAAATCGTGTTCATGTGCAGGATTTACAAAATTTAAATAAAAGACTCGATCAATTGCTCAATATTCCAAACTGTTGAGCCCTTTGTGTTAGTTATAGGTCGTTTGTGATCCAAATAATATGAGGGATATAAAACAAATAACCAAATCTCCTTGCTCGGGTGATGGAGGCAAACTATACGCGCCTCGGTGATCTGCGAAGGTACCATCATGCCTCGGCTATCGCCTCGGCATGATAGTACCTTTGCAGATCACCTCGGCGCGTATAGTTTTGCCATCACCCTCCCAGTCGATGGTTATTTGCTTAATATAATGTATACAAGGAGAAAGAGCATAAATTTCTCTAGTTTTAGAGCCCTATTTTGTTACTCTACCTGCTTTAGTTATTTTGTAATTTTTGTTTTAATTATTGCGTAGATCGCTATAATTTAGAAAAAATCTTAAATTGGCAACACATTGTGATATCTTTAACAGATTTAAAACAGATTTTGGCATTCAAATTGGCAACTTTGAGGCAAATTCACTTCATATTTGTCTTAAATTGTAATTACTAAATATTTTCCTCCTATTTTTATGTCATTAAAAGGTCAGAAAAAATTAGGAGTTGCCAATTTGTACAGGAAAACAATGATCAATTTTGCCTTAAAATAGCTCTCGTCCTTGATGCGTTAAGCCGCTGTTGAGAATTCAGGCCAAATAATACATAGGCCAAAGTGTGTTCACATCTTATGAAGATGATTTGATTTTTGAAAAAGGCGGGAAAAGGAAAAGTATGCCTTTTTATTCTTGCCTGCGTCTTAACTTTCACACATTCATGTCATTTGAATCCTTAGATTAAAACAAACATAATGCAGATCTATATGCAGATGAGTTCGCAAAGATATCTAGAGGACGATTTCAACACACATAGGACGGAAACCAAGCGACGCACATCTGATGCGTCCAGGTGTCACTGAACGGACTTCAAAGAACCATTGTTCAGTGTTTAACCAGGGAGAATAAGATATTTGTTTGGAAACTTCTGGGATATTGAATGTTACTTTCATGGTTTAAATGTTGTATTTGTTCCTCGTGTGTCAAATAGACATGCGGAGGACGAATTCAACACGTACACGACGGAAATCAAGCGACGCACTTCTGACTCGTCATGTCACTGAGGGTACCACAATCAATCTTCTGCCATAGTCTGTAACCTGAAATAATTAGACAAAATATTTATTATAACTTCTGGTTTATTTAATGTTTCATGGTTAAAAATAAAATGTATTATTTGTTCATTTTGTTTTCCATAGCCATCTGGAGGACGAGTTCAACACATACACGACGGAAATCAAGCGATGCACTTCCGATGCGTTCAGTCTCACCAAGAGAACTACAAACACTTTTTGTCCAGTCTATGTAACCAAAATTAAAATTACACTTATCTTTAAGGAGTTCATGTTCTTGATATTAACTTGATTTATTTTATTCGTGATTTCCTATAGACATCTGGAGGACGAGTTCAACACGTACACGACGGAAATCAAGCGACGTACTTCTGACGCGTCCAGTGTCACTCAGGAGGGCACCACCAAGACCCTATGTCCAGTCTGTAACCAGACGGAATTAGACGAGTGGGCGGTACCCGGTTCATCCCAGGAGGGCTTAGAATGCACGGACTGTGAGCGGCCAGTCTGCCTGCAGTGCGGCTTCTACACACCGGCCTTAGCTTCACAGGTGAGTTCTATATGGATATCTGTTAACCCATTGTCTCCTCTATATGAATTAATTTCCATATTATAGTTTATACGTGCCATAGCAGGATTCTGCAGGAAATATTATTGTTAATAATACAGCCACGCTTAGGTTCACTGCATCGTTTGATGACGCCTTTACGGTCTAACCCTTACCCTAACTTTCATTAAAGACGATAAATTGCGGTTTAAACTGCTGGAGCAATTGTTGCCGGAGCAATTGTCGTGTTGGCGCTGAAATATAGCTGTTCTACCGCCTTTCTTCATTCATCCCCGATAAGGGGTCCTTATTTATACACGTCTATGCTCTTATAATCATACAATCGCTTTATATATTAAAAGACTTCTATGTGCAATTAGTGTAATTGCCAGTTTTCCGTTCTGTCAGTATTTCGATCAGTCCAGTGTACGACGCTAATGTATACGATATATACCTGCGAATCGGGGAGCGAAGTAATTAGAATATAGTGATGAAAGTGTAATACTGACCTCCAAAAGCTTATTAAAATGAGCAGTAGCAGCAGTATGACAGTATCAGTACATCGATTCCATACGAATGTATGAATACAACTACATGTAATACAATAATGTTGATAGTTTGTACTGGATATTGTGAAATCACTTTCGAAATTCTTTCGTTTATTTTGTTCATTCATGTATTAATTAATTTATTCATTCATTCATTTATCCATTCATTCATTTATTCATTCATTCATTCGTTCATTCATTCATTCATTGATCCATTCATTAATTAATTCATTTATTTAATAAGTATATTCCTTTATTCAATTAGTCAATCAATCAATCATTCATATTTATTCATTCATTCATTCGTTCGTTCGTTCGTTCGTTCGTTCGTTCATTCATTCATTCATTTATTTATTCATTCATTCATTCATTCATTCATTCATTTATTCATTCATTTGTTCATTCATTAATTAATAAATTCATTCATTCATTCATTCATTCATTCATTCATTCATTCATTCATTTATTCATTCATTCATTCATTCATGTTCATGTTCATTTATTCATCGTTTCATTCAATGTTTCTACATCATAGGTTTGATATTACTTTAGTACATACCGTACAGCTTGTTTTAACGTTTTATTATGTTAAGAATTATATACATTACATGTATGTGTACGAAAATGAGGTTCCTACTGTACATGCATGGACACCCGTATCCAGTATACCATGATTGTAGTTACCCATTTGATGAAGTGGTTGGCCCATTATCCTACCAGATACGTTGACCTATATTGGTTATTTTTAGAAGCAGCAGCGAAGAAGTAGCGACGTTGCCCGTGTTTATTTAACATTTTGCAAAAGCGCCTGCCATTAGAGAGTGTGCACCAGTTGTAGATATTCGCATGAAAATTGTCGTTATTTTCCCCGAACAACTCGATCCGCACACAAGCACAAACTTTTGATTCATGGTAGCATCCCGTCATAAAGTGATGAGAGATGAGATATTTATAGTCCAGGGGGGCGTTTCACAAAGATTCTAAATTGGACCTAACTATTATGGAGAGCCGTTAGTTTCTTTGTAACATTTTTAGAAACAGTTATTTTGAAAAGGCATTAAGTTTGATAAAATTAGTTATATTTGTTATTATCAAGGAGCTTTGAAATAATCAATGTATTTTTGTTGTTGGAAGTCTTAAATACTTTTTTGTTTGGCTTTTGAATATGTTTTATTCCAAGGCTTCAAATTGCTTTCCATAATTGTTAGGTCCAACTTAGATATCTTTGTGAAACACCTCCTGGGCCCAAATTGTTCATCAAACCACACAAGCTTAATTGAAGCCTAAGATATGGCAAACGGTAAGCAACACATAGTTTTCGTAGTTACTAACTATGCTTATCTTGGTAAGAAATATTATTGAGGAGGATATATTGTTGAATTAGTCGCATCCATATTAGCTCAAATAGAACACAACGGGGCTAAGCTTGTTTGTTTCTTTAAAGAAAGTCTTTTTCGGAATATCGATTACATTAACACTTTATAATATAACAAAGCGAGCCATGGGTATATCCTATAGTAGTGTTGCTCAGAAGCATACATTTTTGTAATCATGTAAACTCGATACATAAATGATTATATTTATGGAGTGACCAGGGTGATCTTCAAAGGTATAATTTGGAACATTTTGCGCGATCGAGGGGGTGGAGTTGTGCCAAATATGAAACTTAAGTTATAATATGTCATAACAATACAATTACAATATAGTTACTTAATTACTTTGTGCTAAATACGAAAAAGTTTAATATCGCTTTAATAATACTACTAAAACAAACACACAATTATTCCTTACCCCCAGGTATTGGTAGCGAGGGGCAAGATTGCAAGATATCTAACAAGGGAACATCCTCCTCCCCCACCCCCCCCCCCCCCCCCCCCCCATCATCTCCTCCTCCTTTGCTCTTTCCCCCGATCCAGGCCCCCAAGTGTAGCGTTCATTTCCTTCGAGGAGCAAAAGGGTGCGAACGAGAACTCATCTCCTCTACAAATGTTCCATCTTTCGCTAATTTGCAATTTGCTCCCTGTATTTCCCATGGGGCAAAGCCGCGAGATCTAGAAGTAGAGAAGAGGCACCAAATATCTTACCACCGTGCCATGGCTTGGTCGTTTTTTGCTTCGATTTTTTTTTAAGTTGTCACCCTCCGGCTCTCTGTGGTACTCTAACGCCACCATAGTCGCATATTGAGACTGGTAATGGCTTCTTTCACCAAGGAATAATCTACGTGTTTTGTTTGGATGGACTGTGGTTTCTTGCTCTCACTTTATTAACCAACTCTAACAATCGTCTTAGTAAGCACTTAACGCGAGGAAGGATTAGAAAGAGATTGAATGAGATATCCGAGTAATTTTAGGGGGGATTATCAGGATCATTATGAACGTGGTACTAAAGTGCCTTCCCCATATCTTTAGTTTGGATGTTAATAAACTCTTCAAGGGAATTAGAATAACTATATCCGAATACACCAAACTCACCTGGAACTTTAGCGGTTCCCTCGTGCTTTGTTGTGTTCCCTCTTATATATCATAGAGGCATAAAAACAAGATTGGGTTTTTCGAATTTCTTCTTCCTTATTGAGATAGTTAAGGATCGAATTTGAAACAAAATCCTCGGTGCATATCGATATCACATATATGACACAGCAGACCAAAGTTTTAGACATATATGGTCATGTGTCATGAACTCGCCTCCCAAATAGGGTGGCACCGTTACATTTTGGGATTTTTGGCAAACATTTTCTTAATTTTTTTCAAAACTACAAAACCTTTCCTAACAAAATTTAGTATCATTTAAAGAACTACCAGAATGCTATCTGTATGCAAAGTTTCAAAGGTATACCTCTTTCCAAAAATGGAGATACAGCTATTTGAAGGTTGGAGCAAGAGGGTGGCACAGGAAGCGGCGCCGCAGGAAGCGGCGCCCGTGTACAAAGTCTATGGGAAAAATGCCTCTCAAAGTGCAATTTTTCCTAAAACGTCAATAACTTTGTGAAAACTGGATGTATAGCAGCAATGTTGGTATCAAATGAAAGCTAAAACATTGAACTTCAATGTCAAATGATTGAAAAGTGTCTTTGCCAAATCAAATTTTTATTAAATCAACACAAACAAAGAAAATTAGGGGTTTCCTGTACAGACTCAATGGGGGCACAATCTTGACCGATACATTTGGTGAATTCTTGGTAAAAAACGTTAATATCTTAAAAAATAGAAGATTTCAGAAACAAATTTGGTATCAAATGAAAGCTTACTTATCAAACTGTATTATGGCTCATCATATTTAGGCTTTACTCTATATTACATTCATCTAGTGACTCACTACTTACTGAAAATTAATGATTATTAAAACAAAAAATGAATAAAGTATGAATGAAAAAAATCTCTTGTAAAATAATAATTTACCCCATACAATATTATATTGCTGTAAAGGTCTAAGTCTGCTCTGCAAGAAAACATTATAATTTCTTGTCTAGAGCTACTTTAGAAAAAGTTATCAGGAAATTATTGACCTCTAAAACTGTAAACAAAAATTTCATGTTTTGGTTAATATGAATAATTACCTGTACACCCAGTGTTAATTCTGAGTGCATATTTGGGTTCCTTGGAAAATTTCCTTTCAGAAAATGTATGGTTTTTGATAGGGTAGGGGGTCTTCCTCAGGCAATATTTGCTCTCAACTGTAACATTGTCCCGCAGAAGCCCAAAAATGGCATGTAACGCAAAAGGGGGGCGACCTCACGACGCATGACCATATCTACGTTCTACGCACCATACCCATCACAATTTGGTTACCAATGTTGATCCCTTATACCATGCGCTGCTTACTCGAAACCGGAAGTACCCGGATGTCAGGTTGATGTATCAAATAATTACGAGAATTTTAAATCCACCAGGGGCGGTGGTGCAAGGTGACCTTATGAGTCTGTTTTCATAACATTGGTTTTGACCCGTATGGAAAAGGTCGACCGCAAAAATCCATTTTAGGATAGCCCGTTGGTCACTTCCTCCATGGTTGAAATTAATTTGCTCATGTGCAGAGGTGATCGATTCTTAAATTGGCATATTTTTGTACGATGGTTTCCGCCTGGGACTCTCTCACTCTTAATGTCCATATCGATTGTTATCAATGGTGTAATATGCTCGTTTCGGAAGCATCTTGATACCACATTCGTTTACACTTTAAAGGGATCTAGTAACTATGTTGACATAGTTATACTATATAGGGTTGATACAATGTGTATTTGTTTGATCTGATATGCCCACTGAGTATGGGTGGGCGTGTGAAAACTCCATGGTAAATGAATGTCATATCATGGCCTAGTAATGAGTTTTGCATATTGTGACAATGTTACTATAGAATTCATTTAAGTCATTACCGGGTTCTGGTAAATAGATGTCAACAAATATTCCATCAAATCTTATGAAATTTATCCCAAAGTAAATATCATGGTTATATAGATACGTCTGCGAACAGAACTTGATAGAATAGAAAACGCATTTGATTCTAACTTCTTGCAATATTATCATATTTAAAATATACACAAAACTGCTGGACCCCAAGTAACTATTTTGTAGTCACATGTTATCATATCCTATACAGGGTGGCCCAAACAAAACGGAACGGGGCACTTCCAAAATATAGTACCAAAATGTTAATGTTCATCGGATAGGGTATCTTTTCCAATTAAAACGATACCAAGAACTGTAATTTTGGTCGTGCAGTTTTTTGTTTTAGGACGCTGTGAGTGTGCCATTTTTGTCAATTTTTACCTAGTCAATGCCAGTTAAATCGCACTCGCTGCCCGCAATACCATTGAACGACCATGCCCATTCTCTCGGCACACGGCTGAGTGCACACTGACAATGGCGCGCGTTGTTCAACGCTATGAAAGGCGGTACGTGCGATTTATCTAGCACTGGCTCGGTACAAATTGACAAAAAAGAGAATCTGACATGGTGTCACTCACAGCGCCCTAAAGCAAAAACTACACGACCAAATTGACTGTTCTTGGTATCGTTGTTCATTTGAAAAGATACCCTACCTGATGGACATAATACAATAGTTACTATATTTTGGGAAGTGCCCCGTTCCGTTTTTTTTTTGGCCACCCTGTATATAGTATAGGTGTCTTATAATAGCGCATCTTAATTTTGTTCGTATTTTACTGGTCTGGACTATATACTCAACTAACACTTTGTGCGAGCAGTTTTACTAAAATTTAGAACTGTATACATATTACTTTTACGACTATTATCTTTAATCCACTCATTACCATGCATGTATGCGTAGTGTGCGCGATGGAGTGTGTTTATTGATTGGTACTCAGAATGCTGATTAATGCAATAATTTGTACAACCACAGTAAGTCACGTATATAATATCAGTCACGTAATCATAGTCGAAATACAATGTATTCCACACTTAAGGAGTCAGAAAACAGAGCATATATTTGTTCACACTTTTCTCAGAAAATGTAAATTACATTAATTCAAGTGTGTGCCCGTGTGTATGTTGGCATCCTGGTATGTTTAATATAGTGCGTGTGTTTTATGTCTACGTATGTATTTTCGTGTGTATGTGTGCGCTCTATTTTTTTTTATCAATGTTCATGTGGACCCCTTTAAAAATCAGCTATGCTGAAAGGGCCATTCACCCTATGAGAGGAAATAAATACATAAATAAAATGTATATAATTTCTTGCGTGGTATGTTTCGTATCGATATTGGTGTTTCATACGTATGTTTGTATGTGTGTGTGTGTATGTGTCTGTGTGTGCTTGTTTGTATGTACGTGTTTAATAATGTAAGTGTGGGTATGACTTGTGTGCAAGTGTATTATTTAGCCTACAGTATGTTTGTTTTTGCGTCTGCGTGTGCGTGTGTGTTTGATTGGAGGTTTAAACCGCTATCAACTATATGAGCAAATTAACGACTTTAATCGACGGGACCGGGAATATCTCATTGCCTTCTGCCCGCCCACCGCGCCTCTGGAAAGCTCCTAATCAGATTATTAGATTAAAGATACTGACTACCGTTTCGTCAGGGGAAAGGATATACTGTTCAAATACTGCGTATAGCACGGATATAGCCATCTGGTAGAATTATTTCATGTCTTTCTCTATATTATATACCCAGAAGTTTTGTATGACATATAACAGCCACCAGAATAGACTGTGATTAATAATTACACATTAAGAGTTCTGCTTGGATTTCTCAAACAGCAAGAATAACAACAAAATAATGATATTTTATCGTCATTTAATACCACATGCATGCATTCAATGAAATTGTACGGTAAACCTGTAATATACGGCATACAGACATTTAAAGCATTTCCCCTTATCCACTTGGTAATTTTCTCTTAAAGGGGCCCTGCAACCCAAATGCATGTTGACCTCTGTTCATCTGTATTAGTGTACACATTCAATATTTGTAAACGGTTTGACCCAAATATGTTTTGTATATTTTTAAACATTTTATCATTTATTTGTCTTCATGTTGCTAAGCCCCACCTCCTAAAAAACCCTCCAGAGCAAATTCTATTGTTGACCTGCAGTGACATCATTTGTCAATCACTGGTCAGCTACCATGCTATTGTGATTAGCCTAATCACAATAGCATCACACGGTTGAATAGAATACCAACTCACGCAACTTCAATTACAATAGCTGTTGCTATGTCAGAAGAAAAGCACTGTCTAAGCTATTGCATGGAGGTATGCAGGGCATGCTTTTGTGTGGATGTTCTTTTTGTACTTTCATCTTTTGTTAATCTCATGGTAGCTGACCAGTGATTGACAAATGATGTCACTGCAGTTCAACAATAGAATTTGCTCTGGAGGGTTTTTTAGGAGGTGGGGCTTAGCAACATGAAGACAAATACATGATAAAATGTTTACAAATATACAAAACATATTTGGGTCAAACCGTTTACAAATATTGAATGTGTACACTAATACAGATGAACAGAGGTCAACATGCATTTGGGTTGCAGGGCCCCTTTAATTTCTCTACATGTCGTGCTTGCATACAAGGTGTATAGCCTGCTCTCGTTGCGGTGTGTCAGCACTGATGTCACAAGTTGACGAAGTTTAAAAATCGCAGGATCTTTTCATTCGAAATCGTTGGTTTAAAAAACGAGAAATCACAGGTAATAATGTTTAGCTTTCCGCAGTATATCGTATAGGTATCCGAAATACACCGCAGGTTTGCGGAATATATTGGTATCCGCAGTATATCACAGATATCCGCAGTATTTTACAGGTGTCCGCAGTAGATCGCATGCTCCACAGTATTTCCCAGTATCCGCATTATATCGTATAGGTATTCTCAGTATCTATAGGTACTACAAATATATTATAACTATCCGTAGTACATCGCAGGTATAGTATCCGCATGTCGCGGACAGTCGCATCGATAAAATAAGCCTATAATTATATAGCTTATCACGCTGTGTGGATGCAAGGTTTATTCATGACACACTTGTTCTCTTTTCTAATCGGTACAAGTGTGCCCTACGGAATCCCAATAAACATGGAGGGCCTTGTCATCTTTTCATCTTTCTCTTCTCTCTCTGTTTTTCTTTGCATACCTCCACATCATCACATCATATATACGGGGATTGTCAACATCTCCTTTCGTTTTCTAGGTCGGCTACCTCCTAGCGGTTTACGCTTGTGAAATGAGAATTTCCTCTACTGAAAAAAACAACAACATTGTTTCGGATTTGGCGAACATGACTTTTTCATAATGAACTTCAATTTTAAACAAAATTAAACGTTTGACAATTTTTAAAAGTAATTTTGTGGAAATAAACGAAATGAAATGAATTGCGTTATACTGTATGTGGATTAATGTTTATTAGCACGGAACATATCTGATTATTAGATACAACATGATTAATATAAATTATGATTACCAGTGGTGACAATACTGATGGTAACGTGACAGTGATATCAAAATATGATAATATAATGAAATAATTAAATATATGGTTGCGTTATTCAAATCGCCATGATATCTTTTTAACATATCTGATATATTATGTTCCCATCCGGTATATTCTTGCTGCTACCTTTCTTGGAATGGAAATTAGGTCGATCTAGAAATGTGGTTTTCATGTTAAAGAACACTTAATATACATTGTTTAGTGTTAATGATATGATAAAGGTCATTGCTTTTATGTTTACATTTTTGCTATCATTTTCATATCCTGTATAGTAACATAATGGTCTAGAATGGAAAATTATTTTTATCTCAAAATGTGTTTTTCAATTTAGGGGCACTTTATGAGTATATTCGGTGTTTGTAAATATGAAATATATTTTCTTATGCTATAAGCTTTTGGTTCTAAAATTATAGTTCGGATGGTATCAAAACCCGTTTTCACCTTTATCGACACTAATTTGCGGGGAATGGTTTACATACAGTAAACTCGGAAATGTAGATCCGGTTTAATTATCATAAATGGCCAAACAAATTTGCCGCTTTTGTATCTACGCGTGGCGAGGACATTGTAATTAGGCGTTTTATTTCGATAATTATAGGTTTTTGATGGAAAACAACAGTATTATACTAAAGATGTGAATTGTAAATTTGGATATAAAAAGAGGCGCTTGTCATTTGAATCAGATAATCATGTTCATAATTGGGCTCTTAAAGGGGTAGTTCAGTTTTGGTAAAGAGGGCGCTGCGCGAATTTGTTTTTGTTGTTTGATGATGACAAACTGAGTGTAAAATTTCAAAGAGCATCCAATATTCCAATTTTAATGGCAGAATAAACTTTATTTGATCAAAATCGGTTCAGAAACGGCTGATATATCAATAAATATATCCGATCGTAATAAATCTGGAGCCCAGATTTATTCGATGATTTAAAAAATTAAATTAAAATGCTTACACTTTTTCAAAAAATTACAAAAGAGGTTTTCAAATAGTTGTTGATCTCTCTATTTAATCATTATTTCAACAAAACATCACATGCATAATTTTGTATGAAAAATTGTTGAAACCAATGCTTTTTTAGAGAGCGTCCTCTTGTGTTTTAATGGCTCTTTTTAAAAATGATAACAGGCTTTTTACTTAGTCGTTTGTAATTTTCTATACCTTTCGAGCATGGTGGAGTTATAACTATCAGTTTGTAATGTTATTGTGCAGGTTTTGGTTACTAAAGCTCAGCCTTACCGAAACCTTACCCTTTAAAATCACCCATTGGCGTAGCTGCCGGGGGTATAGGGGGCAGTTCATGTCCCCTAATCGCTAGTTGGTTATTTTTTAAATACCCTTTGCGACTGGCATTTTAAGGGTTATATCACAAGGGTATATTGACCTGTATTCAGATATGCACTGAATGTATATTATAAGTCGAATCGTTTGATAGATTAGTAGGCATGACTAACAGCGAGAAGAAATCGGTCAAAGGTAAAATAAAAATGAAATATAATGCGTGATTATTTCATAAAAAGATGGGATCTTCCATCCATTTATTTATTTATTTATTTATTTTATTTCCAGGAATAGAGTATAACAATGACATAAATATATGATGACAAAAGAAGAAATCCCATCGACTCGTGCCTGAGGATTGCCAAAAGGACTCAAGTTCCTGTAAACGGCTCTACTCACTAGTCGATGGGTTTAATACAAACAATGCATTAACAAAAACAAAGATATACAACAAAAAAACATTTAAAAATACATTGATACCAACCACGGAAGTAATGCTACTAAAACGGTACCTCAGTAGGAGGAAGATAAAATAGGTACTGACGTAAAGAATATATAAGAACAAATCCTTGCAATAAATAGGCTAAATCTAATGTTAAAGTGATATCTAAAAGAGGACAAGAAAGGAAAAGTAAAACAAGTAAGAAAAGCTTCGGTACTATAGCCTTGGCATATTGCTACTTCACAAGCTATTGTATAATTATTATGTCTATAGCATTCACTATGCATGCAATAATTACGTTTCTTTGTCTAGCAAATGACTATTGAGTGGAGTGCCTCCAAAATAATTGTTGCCTCCCAGTGATTATGGGGAAATATATAAAGGAATGAATAGATAAAGAACAAAAGAAAGAAGAAAGAGAGAAAGAACAGAGAGATAGAAAATGAATGGATAATATAGATGAATTATTATATAAATGAATAAAACAAAAAATATATACTTATTATACCAAAGTAATAAATGTTTGAATGAATAAATAAATACATGAATGAATGAATGAATGAATGAATAAATAAATACATAAAAACAAAAAGATGAATGAATGAATGCATGCATGAATGAATGAATGAATGAATGAATGAATGAATGAATGAATGAATGAATGAATGAATGAATGAATGAATGAATGAATGAATGAATGAATGAATGAATGAATGAATGAATGAATGAATGAATGCATGCATGCATGCATGAATGCATGCATGCATGCATGAATGCATGAATGAATGAATGAATGAATGAATGAATGAATGAATGAATGAATGAATGAAACACGCACATACACATTCATAGAAACACACACATACACCTTATCTACAAATCTTGTCCTCTTCCCTCGTCTTTGACCCTTACTTTACCTCCGTTACTAGTATTGAATCGTGTATATATACAGGGAGATGGTTTCATATCATGTTAATAAACAAACACGGGAGTAGCATACTATAATATCCAAGCCCACAGCACACACATGACTATACTGCATCTCGCTACGTTACAAATCATCTCCGCATGTTGATTACAACGGCTCCGTGAAAAAAGTAATATAATATATTATTTGTACGTAATAATACAGTCATGATGCACAGGTACATGTATACATGTGGTAGGCCTGTAATAGCATATTGCATTTATTTTGTACGTATAACCCTCTTCCTGGTAATTACAGGACGTCAATAGATTACAATTATTAGAACTAGAGTAAAACTAGCCCCCGTTCAATTCAAGGGCCACGTTAATTTGAAGAAGAAAAACAAATGTAAAAGTAGGGCACGACAGAAATATAATTATATGTATGCATGTATTGTTATCATAAAAAGGCAATTCCACAACTGATGATCGTTGCTAACGATCGACAAGTATACGGACTGAAATGTCAAAGTTTGTCTCCATTTTGACTTGTATATGTATTCAGGTTGATAACATATTGCAATTTAACCTAAGACTGGCTTTTAACGAAATTACAACAAATTAACTATTCATATAGGCTAATGATATTCATAAAATGTAAAACAGTTTATGTTTTAATAATTTATTTAATTTATTTAAATTTTTTTTTTCAAGTCGAATGCATTACCAATCATTGTAATTTTTGTTTGAAAGAGCAATACAAAATACCCTTACCATTTTGATTTAGATTGCATGATTATTTTATAATTCTACGGCCATTTCCTGGTGTCACCCTTGAATTATCAAGAAAGACATTATTAACAAATTTTGAGCAACAATTCCATTACGTGAATAAAATATAAATGGGCATGGTGATGGTACTTATATTCGATTGCAATTGTATTTCCATACGTGTATCAGTTATTTATATATAATTCACACAAGGTAATGGCTGTGACGATTGAAGTAAGCAGAAGGAATTGAGATGGTCGCTATTCCCACACGTCCCTTTAAGGGATGAAAGTGCATTCATTAGTAATAGGTCGATAACTTCACCTTGTCCTGCTTCTCCCATGCGTAACAAAATTTCTGGATAGAGTAAGTTCTCCGTGTTGGGGAGTTTGCTATGAAAGGTGCTTCGTGCCAAATATGACATAGTCTTGGCGATGTACGATTTGTCCGGCAAGATATAACGATGTCGTATTTAATTCGTATATTGATATTTTACACAACTAAGGATATATGTTTTCTATTTCGCACGATAAATATTTGCCTTCCTGTGGAAATAAAACGTCGACAAATGGAAAACTTAAGGTAATACTGCTGTGTTTGATAGATATATATCGCCTTTAATATAAGATATACGTTTCGGCGTAAACTCTCCATTATTCAACGAGATCAATTAACCTGTATTTAACAGCAAACTATGAATCGGCGCTCATAAATGTTGCAGAAGATTGAAATTTTGTAAAGTACAGTTCATATGTATCGTGCTTAAATAAAATTGGTTTCTCATTCATCACAGAAAATGGTATATAGTCGTGCATGTGCACCTCGATTTTTACACTAATCGCCTTTCATAGACGGGTTGTACACGTCAGAGGGTGGACTTCAATAGAGCGTGCATACAAATATTGGCAATTTCTATTTCGTGGTCTGGTATACCGTATATTTTCATCTCTCTCTACCGGGGGATGAAAGTTTCGATTAATTGACAAGCATGTACGAGTTTGTTTTTGTTCCCCTAATGAGATGAGGGAATCAATCCAATTTACCAATGTTTACTGGCTTATGACATCCAATTTTTACTGCTTTTTGCATGCTCAGATGTAATTCATAGCTATTTGGAATGGGGTATATATATTTTGCCAAAACACATCAGTCCCATGTCACGAAACAATGTTTAGTAGTATTATACGAAAATGTAGTGAAATGAGGGAATCGATTAAATTTACCATGTTTTATTTATCAATTAATTTTATCATGCTTACTGGCTTATGACATACAATTCTACTTTTTTTGCATGACCAGATGTAAGTCACCTGGCCTGGGGTATATTGTGTCAAATTCTATCAGTCCAGTGTCAGGAAACAATGTTAAGTTACATTTAAATGTCCTTCCTCCCTTGGGAAAACTTGATGAGATGTGGGAATCAATTCAATTTATCATGTATACTGGCTTATGACATCCAATTTTAATGTTTTTTGCATGACCAGATTAGATGTAATTCATAGTTACCCGGAATGGGATATATTTTGCCAAATTCTATCAGTCTCATGTCGCAAAACAGAAAATGTAATTTAAAAAGAGAATCAATTCATATTACATGTTAACTGGCTGATGACATCCAATTTTTACGTTGTTTGCATGACCAGATGTAATTCATAGTTCCCTGGAATGAGGGATATTTTGCCAAATCGTATTAGTCCCATCATACGAAACAATGTTAAGGATTTAGTATTGAGGAAATGTCGTGAAATGAGGGAATCAATTAAACTTACCATGTTCACTGGTTTATGATATCCATTATTTGTCATGCGCGAATGTGCATAGTTATGGAACTGGATATTTTAGCTAATTCTACAGGTTTTGTCAGTCCCATGTCAGGAAACACTGTTTAGTTGCATTCAAATATTCTCCCTTATACTTGAGAAAATGTAATGAAATGGTGGAATCAATTCCTTTCACCATGTTTACTTGCTTATAACACCCAATTTTGGGGGGATTCCTGTATGTTTAAAGTCACCAGAACGGGATCTTTTGCCCATTCCTATCACTTCTCCTT
Source organism: Echinarachnius parma (assembly GCA_037951105.1). Classification (NCBI taxonomy): domain Eukaryota; kingdom Metazoa; phylum Echinodermata; class Echinoidea; order Clypeasteroida; family Echinarachniidae; genus Echinarachnius; species Echinarachnius parma. Next base: position 10,573 of record JBAMJV010006791.1, on the reverse strand, counting down.
TGCAATTCTTGCCTTCTCTCAAGAACCTCTCCCACCTCGCCCCCCCCCCCCCCCCCCCCCTTATAGATACGATGACACCGAATTCAATATTTGTCTTCATGAACCTGCTTCTCGAGAAATCTGTCGACAGAGGTCCGCAAATGGACACTGGATGCCTCGACAAATATTTGCCTTTTGGGGGACTATCGCTTTTGGGGTACACATAATACGTCAAATTGTGTCCCTACATGCAGGGGCGAAACCATGTTAATCTTACATTGAATACAAGGGTGCTTGCAGGTATATTAACAAACTGTTCTGTTTCTTGAGCGCTTATTAGAAACTATATCGCATCGAGTGAAATGAGATATATTATTATTACTACTAATTATGATTATTCGTATGGACAGTGTCGTGGCGTGGCAAGACAGATTAGGGGTTGGGTGCATGACAAATATGCGGGGCACCAAGGGCGTCGATTTCTTCTCATGGTTGGGGGGGATGATCAGGGGGTTTGACCCAATGACGATGCGGAGCATCGTCCACGAGCCGCGAAGCGGCGAAGTCCGAGCCGCGTAGCGGCGAGGCGATTTTTTTTTGTGGCTATTTTGCTAAGGGGGGGTTTTACCCAGTGACGATGCGGAGCATCGTCCACGAGCCGCGAAGCGGCGAAGTCCGAGCCACGTAGCGGCGAGGCGATTGTTTTGTGGCTATTTTGCTAAGGGGGGGGGGTTTGACCCAATGACGATGCGGAGCATCGTCCACGAGCCGCGTAGCGGCGAGGCGATTTTTTGTGTGGCTATTTTGCTAAGGGGGGGGGGGGGTTGACCAATGACGATACGGATACTGTGTGGGTCTGGACACAATGATGGCGTTTTTCTATGCAGATCACATTTTCACTTGGCAGCCCAAGGGGGGGTTTAAACCCCCTAACCCCCCCCCCCCCCCCGTAGATCCGCGCCTGGGGGTGGGGTGGGGGGGGTGGGTGTGGGAGGGGGGTGTCCCCCCTCCCACGGTAGGAAGCTTTTGCATTTTGGGGCTTGAAATTGTGCAATCTGGAGCATACCTAAGGCATCAATTTCACGTTTTATAAACTTGTTTCTGAGTTACCGTGTTATAGATAAACACAATTAATGAAATCAAGTTTGCAGAAAACCAAAGGGCGGATCGCACTTCTTGTTTTGCTTATGGTAGCCTCACAATTACATGCGCCAGTATACTTTTTTTTTTTTTTTTACCCTCCCAAATATTGGGGGGGATGATAATACAGGCCATCCCCCCCCCCCACCTCAAATATTGGGGGGGATATATCCCCCCCATCCCCCCCCCCCCCCCCGTGATCGACGCCCCTGCGGGGCACAATCTATGTTTTTCATTATTTCAAAAGTATTTTCCCCCTTATGTGTTTTTTTTCAAGTAATTAAGGGCACGAGTTCAAATATTATGGGGTATGGGAAAGAGTATCCAAATAAACCGTTAGATTCTTATTTCTGTCATACTTTTTTTTTGTTTTACATGAGAGTGGCGAGCAGTATTAAGTAGTGGGGGAAATGATAACCCCTTCACCCCTTAGCTACACCCCTCTCTAGCTTCGTGCTTAATACGTCTCCAAATACTAGGCTGAAGTGCAGTGGGTCCGCGATGAAACACGAATCGGGGAGCATGGCAAAGATTAGCTAAAGTCAGCCGCCATTTTCGTTTCTCAAAGTAAAAGAGCATTGACTCACTCGAGAAAAAAAATTTCACCACTATTTCATCGCGGTGTGCAAATAGGTTCGAATTGTTGGCACCCCCCTTGCCTCCCCCCTTCACTACACCCCTCTATATCGTGCTTAATACGTTTCCAAATACTCTGCTGAAGTGGGACCATGATGGGGAGCATGGTGAAGATTAGCTGAAGTCAGCCGCCATTTTGTTTTTATCCCAGTAAAAGAGCATTGACTCACTCTTCCGCAGTCCTTTCAACATTTCATGGCAGTGTGCAGAATTTCGGAAAGTTTCCCCCTTTTACACCCACTGCCTGTCAATAAAGCGTGATAAAGCCATTCCGATGGGCCTTTGCTAGTCATATCTGAGTATTCATCTTCATTAAAATGTGCACTACATGACATGTCTTCCAGCCTCTGTCCTGTCCAGCTATCTCTTATCTCGCTCTATATCTCTCTTGCTCTCTTGGTGAGTGTCATGATATATTACCCTTCATTCTCATTCGTCCATCCCTATCTAGTAGTATTGCACCTCTTCCCTCCCCCCCCCCCCCCCTCTCCCCATCCCTCCTCCCTCTATCTATCAATCTCTCTCTCTCACTCTCTTGATTTATTTCCCGATATATCTCCCCCTCTATCCCATTTATTCTCATTCATTCTTCTATTCATTCTTCCTACCGTGCCACACGTCTCCGTCTCTTTCTCTCTATCTATCTATTTCATTAGTATGTTCATCTTTGAATAAAAATGTGCAAATGATAATGACTTGTTTCTCTCCCGACGTTCCCTCCCCCCCCCCCCCCTCTCTCTTTCTATTCCTCTCTTTTTTATACTCTCTCCTATGCATTTTTTCAATATATCTCAATACGACTCTATTTCATACATTTTTTACTTCCAATCATACGTAACCGGTTCTCCCCCTCTCTCTCTATGTCTCTCATATTCTTTCTAAATTATTTATCTCATCTGTATCTAAAATAACTTTCAGGATATACATCTTTTTAAAAATGCATCAGTCTCATGATAGGCGCCACAAATGCGATAATGAGATCGTGCGATGCATTATCTAAATTATGTGTGGTAATACGATCATAAAAAACAGCTTTTAGATATAATGTACATCTGGGGACAGCTTTTTACCAAGATCGTACGCTTTTGTGTAGTCAAATCATGTAACTTGATCAAATATTAACTTTACCTGTATTGTCATCGGTGCAAATGCATCAGACACAGCATGCATTAATTAGTATAATGACCATGCCTATATCATCAAACATTAATAGTATACACAATGAGTTATCATATTGTGTCGTGACAAATAATTGTAGCAAAGCATATACATAATATATTAGATTAGTCAACGGCCCAAAGTATATAGAATGTTAATGCATTTAATATGCAGTATATACCTTAATTAAAATCTTAGAAGGTATAACGTTGATTTATGATTGTGCGTTTGCGTGCAAAGGAAGGAGTCAAACTGATATTCCTTGGGAAAGATTTAACAATTGTTCAGAAAAAATCAATTAATAGACGCAATCATTATCTAACACATTTTTAAATAATATCAAATTCGTCACAAATTCTATTTTATTACATAATTATATGCATTCTTGCTACCACCTTTCTTACCAAGAGCACCTTGGTCCAAATAGCCATGTTTATATTAAATTGTAAAATAACAGATAATTAATTACAAACACATCGAAATGTGGATACCATTGACTTTACGATTAAACTCGATTTCGGAAGATCTTAGGTCAGATAATACCGATTCGAGTATTAAAATACGGATGGAACTTTTCCCTCTTTGCAAAATGTTTCCCTCTCATCCATCCTGTCTTCCTCCATCTGTTGCCATAGTAACCATTCAAGAACCTCTTCAGAATCACTTCCTATTCGAACGCATCCTCATCAGTAAATGGACTTGCCACGTTCTGAATGGAATGTGACACCGTCGATCGCTCTTAACGTGTAGGGTTCACACCGTACCCCAGTGTTTGGGGAGATTTTGCCGGGCTGCGTTATAAAAGTGAGATAAAGATGTGTTTTTACACCGTTGCCCAAACCAAAGATTGGATGACCCCCAACAATATCAACAAGAATGTATACTTGAACTCGTTCATATATTTTGGAGAACCATTAAGGCAAGTCAAAAATGTGGTTTCGCGGCCCGAACCAACCTTTTGTTTTTGCAAACGCTTCACGCATGGTGCGTAATACACATTGGCTCCGTGTAATATAAGGTGCGAACTAGTTAGCCTAGTTCAAAATGGCGATCCGCACTCCGCAGTGTAGAATCCCCACCCATGATGATAGTTAAGCTGATGCTAAAGGCTCGCGTTCACACTGTCATCAGGTTATGCAGATACTAGTGCGTCCAGACATGTCATCTTTGGTAGATGTTAACGTATTCCCTACCAGATTTTCCAATCCCCATAGAGTTAATACAGGGTCCAAACGGTTCCCGTGGGCGATGGGTTAACTCTTTCCAAACGTATTGTACCGTGTATTATTTGTGTATTCAAGTTACTGTTAGGATTCGTATTAACATATCCACTATTCCCATATAATTAAAGGGATAGTTGAGTTTTGGTATAGAGGGCGCTACACAAAATAATCTTTTGTGAGATAATGAAAAACTGAGTGTAAAATTTGAAAGAGCATACAATTTTAATGCGGAATAAACTTTATTTGATCAAAATCGGTTTAGAGACGGCTGAAATATCTATAAATGTAACCCTTTGTAATTATTGTGGGGCCCCACAATAATTCAATAATTTTGAACCAGCCGTTGAAAAAAAAAAAAAAAAAAAATGCTCACATTTTTCAAAAATGTACAAAAGATGTTTGGTAGATGTTAACGTATTCCCTACCAGATTTTCCAATCCCCATAGAGTTAATACAGGGTCCAAACGGTTCCCGTGGGCGATGGGTTAACTCTTTCCAAACGTATTGTACCGTGTATTATTTGTGTATTCAAGTTACTGTTAGGATTCGTATTAACATATCCACTATTCCCATATAATTAAAGGGATAGTTGAGTTTTGGTATAGAGGGCGCTACACAAAATAATCTTTTGTGAGATAATGAAAAACTGAGTGTAAAATTTGAAAGAGCATACAATTTTAATGCGGAATAAACTTTATTTGATCAAAATCGGTTTAGAGACGGCTGAAATATCTATAAATGTAACCCTTTGTAATTATTGTGGGGCCCCACAATAATTCAATAATTTTGAACCAGCCGTTGAAAAAAAAAAAAAAAAAAAATGCTCACATTTTTCAAAAATGTACAAAAGATGTTTTTAAAGAGTTGTTGATGATCGCTATATTTAATCATTATTTTAACAAAACATCATTATGCACAATGGTTGAAAACCAATGAGTTTTTAGAGAGCGCCCTTTTGAGTTTCAACGGCTCTTTTTTACTTAGTCGTTTGTAATTTTGTGTATACCTTTCGAGCATGGTGGAGTTATAACTATTAGTTTATAATTTAATGCATGGTGCAGGTTTTGGTTACTAAAATTCAGTTTTACCAAAACTCAACTATCCCTTTAACACAAGGACCACCATGTAGGTTTTCGTAAGCAATGGGCTCACACGTTTTAAACCTTGCTCCGTCACATATATAGTATTGCTTGTTTCAAGATCGCTTGAGAAGCTTAGTACTAGAAGTACGCTATGCTGAGCTTCAATTATATTGTTATTGTGAAGGGATGTTTAAAATAAAATCTGGAATTTCAAACAGAAGAAACGTTGTGTTTGTAATTTGTCAGATAGATCGCCTGAACCGTCGTGATAATCACTATTGTTGATTTAACAAAGTTTTGATTCATCTTTGCAAAACACACGATGTGAAGCAGACGTCGTTGAAAAGAACTCTTTTTTTTGGGGGGGGGGGGGGGGGGGGGGTGGGTGGGAATCTTACTATTCCAGTGACTTAATCATAGAAGAATATTCTAATTAAGATTGCGAACCAGATAAACCATAGCAATGTAAATCACTTTATTCGGGTTCAAAATACATTCCAGAAACAAAAGTCCCAAAGTCATCAATCAAATATAATAATGTTATGTGAAAAATAGTCGAAAACCCACTTCCCCCTATATATATTGGCAGAATTCCAGACCATGTGTTTTTCGAATTCTAAATTGCCAGTGTAGAGAAGACATTGTATGTTAATTCGCCTCAGTCTGAGTGCCAAATGCATACGGGAAAACTAGCATTTATCGTTATAAATGGTCTCCACCATTTATTAATATCGAAAATTGATGAGAAAATGTGAATTTAACTGCTCCTCTGCGTAATCACTTCAAATGTATGAAATATCGTTTTAAATTGGCGGTTGTAAAAACAAAATGAAAGGACTATGTTATTCGACTGCCTTTGAATTGTGTTGTTCAATTTCGAACAAATGCATGTATATATGAGGCAATTTCATATGAATGGGAACGGGTGCTTAGTTCATTTCATTTATAATATCATATTTGTATGGTCAATTTCTCGTTTCTATGCGTACATACATAATGAGTCAATATATGTTGCATGTGAATTTGTTATTATAAGACTATTTAATACATGCTATGTATAGAGTGTGCGTTATGCGCTATTTTATGGTAACATTTTTAATGTCTGTGGAATTTTATTGTTGTAGTGCATTGTGGACATGTTATGTGAGGATAACACGTATTTGAGTGGACGGTCAAACCTTTGTATAGTAACCACGTGCGTAAGGGAAACAAGAAAATTGCCACTGTAGTATTAAAGGTGACCTGTATTGGCAGGTTCCATATAACTGCTTTTCTCTATACAGCCTTACAGGGACCATACTTATTCAGTTGCCACTATAGACATGTTGGCTATAGGGTGACCACGAAGACAGGTTTAACTGTATTATGTGGAATATTATCTTAGTGCATGTGGATGTGTTATGATAAGAGTATGCCAAGAGTGTGTTATGGTTACAGACTGTATTATTTTTTCTCTCTTCAAGTTCAAATTGCACAGCATGTTGTACAATGTTAATGATCATAACAACTCATAAATCATTAGCATGTTATTAACATTGAGATCTATCGTGGCGTACATTAATTTTACCCGACAGTTCAAACCAAACGAGGGGAGGGGTGGGGGTGGGGGGGGGGGGGGGGGGGTTCGCAAAGGATCGAGGGGTAACATGAGCAGAAATAAAGCATACGTGTTGTTATTAGTTAGATATTTGTGAATCACATAATTCACTCGAGTGCTGTTACCAATTGCATGCTCTTTGTGTGTATACAATTCTGACAAGCAACATAATTTTGTTCAGGAAAGCTATTTTGTAGAACCTTGCCCGATTGGGCTAATCAAAAAACACATTTTGAAAGAGCCCTGATTCAAGGTTAGGTGTTTAGGTTTGGGCTTGGGCTAGCTTCAAGGTATAGGGTTAGACATGATAGAGTTGATGATAGAGTTGGTAATAGCGGAGCATTTTGTTGCCGGAGCAAGTGTCACGGAACCCGACAAGGGAAGCCCAGCCTAATTATGATAGATGTGTGCTTTGTCTATGTATGATATACGGACGACATTATAATTATGATTGATTGGTCTGGGGGCTCGATGAGCAAAGCAGGAGGCAGGCATATCTTATGTTACAATGTATTGATAACGAAACATGGTTGTACGTGCCGTAATCTGCGTAGCATGGTCGGATACACTTAATGTATTTATTTATTTTTCCTAAGATTTATGCCGTATATTATATGATTTCGAATGTTTCGTTGATTTCGAATGGGGCACGCCCCCCCCCCCCCCCCCCCCCACCTCCGTAGCTATGCAACTTGGCATGAAATGGGAGCGGGGGTGTCGTCTAGGTGTGCTCATCTTCTTTCCTGTTTCGTTCGGCAAGCAATAAAAAGGTACATATAATATATCACACCACGTAGTTGACCTAATATGTAAGTCGATATTATGTTGCCCTAATGTTGTTATCGAAACTCTCGGGGATTAAGGAGGGGGATGCTTCATACCCTAGACTCTGCATCGTAAGCCTTTTTTTTTGTAAGATAAATGAACGTAACTTCTCATCTACAAGCCATCTTGACCACATCGCTGACCAACTAATGGTAATATTTGCCCAAATGTTGGCATTATCAAAGCTTCGGGTGAGGAGGGGGGATACAGGTGGGGGCTACGAGCCCAAGTCACATTCGAACGCTTTCTTAAAACAAACCAATGCAACCTATCATCTACAAGTAATTATGAAGAAAGTGATATTGTTCCTAGTTATTAAATGATTAACATTAACATTTACACAAGTCACTGTATTGTACGTCTCTTCTAAAGAAATTAACGTATTAATCATACCATATTTCAGCGCAAAAAGATTCTGAATATCAACTTTATCAAATATTGTTTGGGTGGGTTCAGGGGGCTGTGTCCTATACTGTATAGCCCCTGAATAATGTGTACACCTCTCCTGAAGAAATGAACGTAACATCTCATCACGAAGTCATCTTCACCAAAAGGCTGACCAAAATTATGAAGTAAAATTAACCCGAGTATCGACTTTATCAAACAAAATTATTCTTGCGGGGGAGGGCCCATGGGGGCCGCAGCCCCGACCCCCCCCCCCCCCCCCCCCCGCATCGTACGTCTTTAAAAAAAATATAAATAAGCACCACCGCTCACTCTCATCTCGAAGCCGTACCCCCAGCATCCCAGTCCGTTGCAGCGTTGTCTGTTCATCAACACTTTACAGATCACGAGGCATTATCGACAAGTGTTTGCGGCTAGTATATGGTGCAGCCTATAGCTTTATGATGGGGTCGTGGCGAGACGTGTGGTTGCCCCAATCTTGTGAATTATTTCCCCCTAAATACCACCCTTCCCTTGTGCACAGTTGAAAATAAATGATTAATAATAAATGGTAATAAACACTGCATTATTTATTTGTTGTCACTGCCTCCCCTTCTCCTAACCCTAAATATTACCCTCTATTTGCCCCTACATTTCCTCCCCCCTCCCCCCCCCCCCCCCCCCCCCCCCCATTTTATATTCCTATATTCCCCCCTGGCTACTCCACTAGTCGGCGGTATACCACAGTGAGGCTAATGTATTAGACGACTCAAAATTGACAGTACCATAACACACTGGACATGCTTGGAGGGAAAAGCTTCGGTCCAATGTGTATTCAGATGGCTCTCTGAGCTGGACATGCTTGGAGGGAAAAGCTTCGGTCCAATGTGTATTCAGATGGCTCTCTGAGTATATGAAAAATCGCAAGAACTGTCAACATAATCTCCTCGTACTTTTCCGGGGATATTCCTAACCATAAGTAACCCCCCCCCCCCCCCACCCCCACCCCCACGTAATCGCGTTTCTTGTTCATTTTAGTTACCTCTTTTGTTATACTCTATCACAGTTCCTTTAAAAGTATCAAATAACTCACGTGATTCATTTGCCGTCGCGACTCGTCCTACATTTTTTTTTGTGCAAAAAATACGTTCACACTTATTGAAATGCATACGGGTATGATACAGAATTGGTAAGGTTGATGTTGCTAATTATTCCCCCGTCATTGATGAATGCTATACATGAGATTGTAGCCCTGGTTGATTCGGTATACGTCTGCACACATTAATGAAAGTTCATCATCACCGTAACAAACGGTATGCGAGGTAATATAATTATGCATATATTGCTCCGTTAAAGAGCTGCTTATTGAGGGGAATGCAAATAATTGATTTTGGTAGATGCATTACGTAATAGAACAAACGAGCGATAATATCTCTCGCCGTATTTTAGACGTCCCCTACATTAATGACAAGATTCAATTAGCATTTGGAATACTGGTTAATCCAATCAGGGATTATTTGTGTGCAGCCATCGCATCACCCATCTCCTCTCTTCTCTCCCTCTCCCTCCCCCCTTTCTCCTTACAGTACTATATCTTCTTCTTTATACTTCCCATTTCTTCCCACTCTCTCGCTCCCCCCTCTCTCTCTCTTACTTATTCCCTATCTCTCCCCACCATCCCTCTTACTTTCTATTTGTTTCTGACTCGCCCCGTGCAACTGCTCACGTCTCAGTCTCTCGCGCTATGCCATTATAATCCACCCCCTCATTATATCTCTTCCTTACTTCTCATTTCTTCCACTCTCTCTTGTTGTATCCCCCTATTCTCTTCTCTGTCTCCCTTTCCCTTTTCGTCCTTGCAATAGACCGCTTCTGTAATGTATGCAAATAATATGCGTATGACGTAAGCTTGGCAAGCAGTAACAATAGTAACCATAGGTCCGGCAAGCTAGGTTTGCCGGAGCTTGCCGGACCTAGTTACTATTGTTAAGCTTGCCAACGGGGAGTCCTGACGTCATACGCATATTATGTTGCATACATTACCGAAGCGGTCTATTGCTAACTCCCACCTCTCACTCTCTCTCTGTGAAATACCCCTCTATTAATCTGTTCTCGTCCCTCTCCCCTCTCCTTTAATTCATCTCCTTTCCCATCCTCTTTTCTCCCTTATCCACACTATTATAGAGTAGACATTGGGTGTTTTTATAATTTACATAATAAGCGGTGTCATGAGCACGAACCTAGTACGAGTAAAAGGTTTAGTGTACTACATGCAGTAGAGTTTTATTAACACGGGAATTGCCGCAAAAAAAGTGTTATCATATTAACATTTTGTAACAGACTCTATACGTACAAAAATCTTACATAAATGTTATTACAAGCAGCGGGAACATTCAAAATTTAAACCAATCAAATTCAAATATCGTACTAAACCAGAATGACTAACACAGTACATCACAAAATAATTAATATGCACACGTTTGTCTAGTCCTATAATTTCTATGTGCGATCTATATTGTTGACGTAACGTTGTGTAACGTCAAAACAGT